>JASCZW010003534.1:0-41111 GCA_034211315.2 Aedes japonicus
CAGTGAAGTTCGAGAATTTCAACCGAGTTTTTATCTGCTGAACGCTCGGTAGTCTTTTCGGTTGAACTTTCTCACAATCTGTCAAGTTTACCGAAAAACTTGGTTCTCAACATTAAATCTAATCAGCGATAACCGAACATCGGTATACTCAAATATTAAAGAATTCTGTCAAACAAACCGACTTTTCTGGTGCAATTACGGAATTCGTTTCTTTTTGGCTGTGCTAGAATTTTGGTTGACTAGCTTCGAATATGATAGTAATAAAACCAGTTTTATCAGTTACATTGTTTATTAATGCAAGAAATCCTCAAACATTTTCTATAAAATTAACGTACTGCGTTGATGCCATTAATTATAAATGCTAATTGAAATGAACCTGGTGCCAGGCTTTTGTATGATAAAATGTGAAGTGTTATGAACTGGCGCATATGGTTTTCATGATGATCTGGATGATATTTATTTTATTTATGTATTGTATTTAAAAGTTTATATTAGTCATTATTATATTAATCAGACGCGTTTCTACCAGTTCAGCATATTTTTTTTTAACGTTTCAAGTCAATTATCATATCGTTGTGATTTCTGTAATAAATGTTTTGTAATGTAACTGGTAATATTGATTATTCAAAGGGACAATATATCTGATGTATTAAATACAATTTTGTGTTTTTGGTTCATGGTCAATTCATAGCGCTGGTTGGATGTTGTTCATTTAGTTTGATTTCTTCTCTCTGGCGAAGAGCGTCAGTTACTGTAAAATCCTTATTTTATGGTGCAGTTGATTATTTGATAAGATCATTCCAGAACTCAGGCGCTGCGAAAATTACTGTAGTCATCTGCTACAGGCGGAAGAACAGTATCAATGGTGCCTTCTCAACATGTATTTACCATATCGTTTTTATGCAACGGGCCGTTATGGTTCATGTGGCGTGACTGCTGTGATACCATTTTAAGGCCCCATACCTGCTGGAGGAGCAGTCTCAGCCTCATGACATTTCTTCAGTTCCCGCCCATCGTTTGAACGTTGTGATTGGTTCTCAGTTCCTTCGATAATATTTTCATTGTGAATTCCCTCTTTCGGCGGAGAGTGAACTATCATGGATATTTCAGTTCACTTCTGCCCAATTTGCTGGTGGATCAGTTCTCTGTTTCAGTTTATTTATGTTTCTGTGTGTATGATTTATATCCGTTCAGAGAGATGCGTTATGCGTATTTCTTACCTTCAAAAACTCTTATTACCAAATTGGACACCATTGCCACGCAAATTCTTCTAGAGCAGGGAGGGTTTTTAGAACTATCATAAGATGCTGTTCGGACCACATAGTATGGCGCGGCAAATCTTATTAAAAATACAACAACAACTATATACATTTCGTTATCGATATTTTGTAATTCACCGTATATAAATATTCTTCGTTATGGTTAATTATACATTGATCGAACAACAATTTGGTTTTCATTTCCATGTGAAAAATTATTTTGGACCTTATAGTAATTCTCCCATAAAAAATCCATGTTATGTTAAAAATTTTGAATGTATATTCAATTTCTGGTAGCTAACATTATATGAAGAATAATGCTGGACGGCATTTGATTGTTTGCCATCATCGATGGTTGGACATACAGCTGGTGTCAGGTGTTCTGCTGATGTACCATACTGATGTTGACGATATAGTATGATTTTCGTTTTGGCAGCAAAGTGAATTCTTTAATGTGCTGTACACCTTCACCTTTATGTTTTTCATGTCAATTATTATATATTTTTGATTCACTGACAGTTCTGCCAATTATTTGAATTATTCTCAGGTAACAATCATGTATGTAGTAGAGTGGGTGGATTCCTCAATGCCTTTTTGATGTTTCGAACTGTATCTCAGGTGAAAAAGATATCATGTTGTCGTCATATTAAACAATCAGATATTGATGGACATTCATCATCTGCTCTCTGCTGTAGCTGGTTATTGACTGCCGTCAATATCATTTTCACGATCTGGGTTATATTTTGGGATATGTAAAATGACAATAATAATTATCATATTCAATCCTTCATTCCATTGCAGGTCATACCATCTTTATGATATGTTGACAACCATCAATCATCAAATGATGATCCGACAGCTACTGATATTGAATACTATCAGCCCACACCATATGATGTCATCTCTTCCCTTCATTCTTTCTTTGAAGGATGGTTCTGGTCATGGTGGCCAATTAGTTTTGTCTTTTCTTGGGACTGAGGAGAAACTGAACTATAAAAATATTTCTTCATCCATTTATACAAACGGTTCATTGTGATTAGTTCTCAGGATTATTAATTTGTTTGTTACATGGAACTGTATACGAAGGTGGGAAGTCTGAACTGCTGATGATTAACTTACTGGTTAAGCACTGGACCAATTTTAAGCCATTGCATTTCAGTTCTGTTTTATTTTCGTTGCAATTCATTAACATATGTAGAACTATCTTTTTAGAAGAAGGGCTGAACTGTTATGCAGCATTTATTCTTCAGCCTGTTATTCAATTGGTGGTGCAACATTCGTTCAAGTTGCCCGTGGGACTGTGTCATTGAAGCTATATTATATATGAAGGTCTCGATGTAAAACATTCCTCTTTAATACCTTGCGTTTAGTTATTTCACTGATTGGTTCTCAATTCTACCAGTTGCGTTTCATTTATGGATCTGCTGAAGAAGGTCGTCATATCGAATATTTCATCTTCACGTGCCTTTCGTTGGTTCATTTGCTTGATTCGTTCTCAGATGCCAGATATCGTATTTCATTGTATTCTGAAGATATTGTGTCTGTATTAATGCCAGCTGTGTCATTGAAAAAAATTATTCGCCCTTTATGAACAGCGCTAGCGTTAACAGACATTCTATGAATGGGCAGCCGATAATGTTGTGATTCTCATTGTTTGTTATCGTTCTCTCGGTTTCGTGATAATTATTATGAATGATCTTGCTGGTTCTTCCGGGTCTCGGTGGATTTGGACGATGATGGTTCATTGACTGGTGTCGCCAGCATTTTGCAGCCGCTCCATCTATCATCAGTCAGCTGAATGATGGGCTGGCGCTGGATCGAGCGGCTGCCGTCATCGCCTTATGGTGGCTGCCAGTGAACGAGCAACTGGCGGGAGTTTCGTGCTCTCTGATTCCCCAATCGCGCGGCGCGACGATCTGAAGGCATGAAGAACGCTTTGCTTCGCTCCTTCTTCAACTGGTCATACAACGCTCATTACGTGTGAAATGCAGGCGTTTCTTTCGATGGTCTGATTGATGTCTAAAAGTGCCAGATGTTGTAGATGCCGGAACAGGCGTATCCGACGTCCACAAAGTGCCGCACGATGTCCGTTTTTGACGTGGCGGTGTGCCGTTCTTTGAACGCGCACACTTCTGAACGGAGTTGCTTCACTGTTTTTGCCATCACGGTTAGAGCTCGACTGATAGAGCTGTCAAATTTTGTTTGCTAACTCATGGACTGCTATGATTGATGCTGCATGGGTATTTTAGTCAGTGCGGTTGAAAATCCATGAAAAATCGGCTTTTTTGTCCATTTTTTTTTAAATGCAAACGTTAGAATGTAAATAAAAGGCAAAACCATACTACAGAGTTCTTTACTGGAGAAAACAATGGTGTGGTTTGCTATAAGCCCAACTCCACCAGTGGCATTGTTCATTATGACGTATGCTCCTATTGAGGACACCAAATCTGTGCGGGTGTAACGAATCCAATAGAGAAACGTCCCTGGTCATGTCGCAGATGTTTACCGTTTCCATTTTTGTTTAAATTATTCTGCCTCTGCAGGATCAAAGGCTTATTGATGCAGCATGGACTGGAAGGGCTCCTTTTTTCTCCAATTGCGATTCAGAAGCAGGTATATTCTGTCAAAATAATATAGAGAATCAAAACAAAAACGAAGATTCTAGTGCCGAATTTCGCAAGAAAATTAAAAAATGACAACCCCCACGATAAATTTAAACACGGGATGCTAATAATAACAATATAAAACTAGCGATTTGAAATTGGTTTACTTTTGTAGAACCCCGTGGACGTAGTACACCTAGCCGCCTACACCTTGCAATACATTCTTGCGCTTTTCGGTACTAGTTTTTTTTTGTTTTTTTTTATTCGCTGTTATTTTGACAGAATATTTGAGGGTGTGTGCATGTGAGTTACGTTACTAGGGGCGAACCATTTCGCTTGAGACCGATGAGCTCGTTCGTCCTGAGCCAAATATCATTTTAATTTTTTTATCTTGACTATCCAGCCTCACGTTGTAACAGTAAACAAAACCAACGCAATGCGTTGACATGGGAGGCCGTTAGCTATAAATACCAGCTAACTGTAATGATTTAGTTCATTCTTGTAACGAACTTTTACAGGAACGCAGTAGAAACGGTGAAGCAACATTTGCGAATCTGAAAACTTCGGTCAGACACGACAGGTACTGCTGCAGAATTTTTTTTTCGATTCTTTACTTTTCCGTTTCAGTAAACAGAATGTACCATGGGTTTGAGATAGAAAAATAAATTTCTTTCGAACACTATACCGACCTACACGTTTGGTTTGAATAAGTAATGGCTGGCCCGCAATTGATACGTTGCGGATGCGTGTGCGTTAATTGGTTAGGTTTTCTGTCAAATTTACGTCAACGGAGCGCAAACGTATCTTTTGTGGGTGACACTTAAGTATTCCATAATTAGTTGGAACATGACAAAGGATCGAGATTTCATAGATTAACAAAAATTGACATAGAATCAAACACAAAACCAAACATATTTTCCAATAAAAAAAGGTGTGTTTTGGTAAACAATACGCGGCTCTCCCGCCAAATATCACCATTAATGGCCAAAAATATATAAAGAAGAATGCCTACAGAAATCCTGCTTATCTCTCTTCGGTCCCGGGAAGGTGACACTATGTTTTTGCCGGATCCGGCAACGTGCTATTACGGAGTGGTACAAAACCAACGATGTTGTTTTTGTGCCGAAGGAGGCAAATCCGTCAAACTCGCCAGCCAGAACTCGTCTATTGGAAAGTAGTTTGCCTATTACCAACGAGATGTCACTCCAAAACACGTTATGATACGTTACAATATCAAAACTGCGTTACGATAAATAAATAGCATAATCAACGTCCGACACCAAACGTTTTGTGACCAGGCACGTCAGAAACTGACAGTTCTCTCATGTAAAATGTAAACACTCTGTCGTCACTAGAAAATGTTAAGCGCAGTGAAGATTTACATCCTAACAGTATGAATTTTCATATCATATTTTAATTAACAAACGTGAAATTGAAATAATAAATTGGAAAAACTACCCGCAACGGATGAAAACCATGTTTTGCTGCTTGAAGAACTGCCTGAACGGAGTTCTTCCGCCCCAGGACAGTGCAGATTCGCAGAGAACATGACCCGATTCAGTTGGATACGTCGCATATGGGTGAGTGGTATGCAGTGTTGCATTTTTGGTTTGCAGAACGGAATTTTCGCACCAGCTGTGTACGTTCAAAGTGAAAGTGCATTTGTTTTTTTTTCTTGTTCCAAAGTTGTGTGTGAACACGGTTCCTAGCAATCGACTAAACAACCCTAATGCATAAATTAGATTCTCAGCATGTTTGATTTATTGTTCATAATCACGCATTATGAATGCATTAGAGCATACCTATACTTTAACGATTGAGATGAAAGTAAGTGTAGATAAACTAGGATTGGAGCGCAGTCTAATGAACGTTGAGTATAGTTTGGTCAGTCCATTAGGTATATAATTTAGTATGATAACAATATCTGATAAGTTCGGGAATTTTTCACCTATTACAACAATTTTATCTTAAATATTCTTACATTTCTACACATATTTCGATGCCGTAGGATATCTGTGATTTATTTTCTTTTTCACTAAAAAGTATTGTTTACCCCTCGAACCCACTTATTTACTTGAAAAAGCATGTTCCATTAATGTTATTATAAGGCCGAATCACTTGTAAGATATGAAATTGTCTATCAACATATGCGCAACGTGTAAAAAGAAATAAAATGTTAAATCTTGTATTGAAATTGAGGGACGCTGATAGTTGATAAGTATATTATTAAATAATAAGTAAATAAATTTTACCGTTGGTTCGTGTAATGATTAAACAATCCAAATCAAAAAGCCGATTTGCAAGTTAAATCAAGTAGAATGAACCAAATGCTTAAAAAATCAAGAGAGATATATCGAGAAATGGAATCCCAGTAGTGGACAGCAATTTCTGCAATTTTCTCGAAGCAAGCGCACACTCTTTTGTCACACATCCCCATGCGGAGTAGGTCAAGGCAGGAATGAATCCGCCACCTGGTGATTATTTTGACGCTATGATGCAGAGCCGTGTCAGTTGTCGTGTGTACACTCTAGTGATAGTTTCTATGTTATAGTAGTAGGCTATGAACTATTGCATCCGGACGGAGTAGTCCATAGTTCGTTGAAAGTTCGTTTGAATTTTTGCTTGTTTTTGGTTTCGCAGTATTTTTAATGCAAAAATGGACCAGGAAAATACATTTTGCTTGATTGAGCTGAGGAAGTAACATTCGGTGTTGTGCGACCCAAATAATCGCGATCGCCATAAGAAGTATATACTTCAAAGTGAGTGTATTATTCTGCTCTGTAATTACTCATCAGAAGAAAATCTAGAAAAGGGGATTTTGATAGATAGCTAAGTAAGAGGTATTTTCAAGATGTGTAACGTTGAGAGGCAAATAACCATTCTACCAGTTCCGGTGTTCAACGTTTTATTTTTATCTCTTACTTCAACGTACAATAACCCGTTTTAAAACTTGAAAACCGAGTGGATTTAAACCAAAGCCAGCAGTGCGCAATTTGAAGCGTAAAAAATCATCATATGATGAGACGACGCTTCTCTCGAACTGCGTCGAAATCGTGTCCGAACCCACGGAACTTAAAGAAACAAAACATCGGAACAATATTCTGGGTAAACCTACCATTTCGTTGCTGGAGACGTTATGGGCTAAAGACTGCCTTGTATGACAAATATTCGGTGGCTTTAAGTAATTTGAATAACAAGTTTGAGCAGGCATGTGAAGATAAAATAAACTTCAGGATGTCGTAAGAGTAGCTGATCGTCCTCGCGTCAGATGAGCCAAACAACTTGCCCACCATCGGAGCTAAAACAGGCATCTCAGGAGTCAAAGATCCTGCATCCAATTGCCCAACAGCAATCGGCAAATACCCCACCCAGTTGTGGTAAATGTACTGTATTTTGATATTTGACATTTTTCATTACGACCAAATTGTACCCACACAAGAGTGAACCGTTGTGGGAGGAATCTCATATGACATTTTTGTACCGTTTTCTCCAGGCAACTAAACAGTTTTGTTGCCTCCAGCCGAATTTCGCGATATTAATTTATGTCACTCAGAATTTCGTTGATTGTTGGCTTATTACTGCATACATGTTATGTTCATTATATGGAATCAATTCATAAGAATGGATACTAACAACTTATAAAAAATACCTAAACAAGTGCGTTTTTATCAAGCTATCATAAACAGCCACAAGCCATTTCTGAACTGTTTGAAACTGTCGGCAAAAATAGAGAGAAATTTTTCTTTTTCTATTTTCTTTCCCCGCGTTTGCTCGAACTGTACACACAAACTGTTGGTGGAGCGCAGGCCGCAGCGGATGAATGGTTTGCAAAAAAAATGTACATTTACCGCCTCTGACCCCACCATCACTGATCCTTCCTTTGGCTCCTATGTTGGCATACGTAAACTTGTATTCACGACTTTTTATAATTTTAATAATCACTGACGCTCATTGCAGGGGCTTTCCGTCTAACGCTCCTACACAATTGTTAAATTGCCTTTTTTCTTCAAAATCATGTGAAATTGACAGCCACTCTTCTTGTAAATAATATACAAATTGTAAATAAACCTGTTATTTCAATTTCATTTAATAGATGCTGCTCTAAGAACCGGTACATGCGAATAATTTGAAACCGTAAAGCAATGAATTCAAGCGATTTCCCTGAACTTCTCTAAAGAGCTTTCCTGAACTTATCAGAAGAACTTCCTTGACCTTCTCAAAAGAGCTTCCCTGAACTTCTCTGATAAACTTCCAAGAAGTTCTCTGAAGAACTTCCCCGAAGATATCTGAAGAACTTCCTTAAAGTTCTCTGCAGAACTTTACCGAAGTTCTCTGAAGAACTTCCCTGAACTTCTATAAGGAACTTCCTTGAACTTCTATAAAGAACTTACCTCAATTTCAATGAAGTTCCTCTGAAAAACTTCCCTGAAATTCCCTGAAGAATTTTCTCGTACATCGCTAAAGAATTATCTGAAGTTCTCCGAAGAAGTTTCCCTAAGTTCTCTGCAGAACATCACCGAAGATCTCTGCAGGACCTCACCGAAATTTTCTGAAGAATTTCCCCAAAGTTCTCTAGAAGTAGTTCCCAGTAGTTACTCTGAAAAAATCCGTGATGTTCCTGTGAAGAACTGGCCTGGAACTGCCTGGAAAATTTCCCTGAACTTCTCTGAAGAATTATCTGAAATTCTCTAAAGAACTCCCCTGAAGTTCTCTGACGAACTTTTCTCTTTTCTTTTCTCAGAAGTTCTCTGCAGAACTTAACCGATTTTTTCTGTAGAGCTTCCCAAAAATTATCTGCAGAACTTCACCAAAGTTTTCTGAAGAACTTCTCTAAAGTTCTCTGAAGAAAAACTCCGAATTTCTCTGAAGAAGTCTAGGGATGAGACAGGCCTACTCTGAGTTACTTTTATGCACCGTGTCACTCGCGAGTAACTCGATGTGCCTCGAAAATGAATCGATGTTCATCGATTGTTTTGCTTTTTGTTACTCCCTTTTGTTACACCTTCTATCGTCAGTTTTATTTGTAAACAAAGAAGGCTAAAGGTATACTTTACTTTCACCCATAAGATAAACATGGGTGAAAGTAAAATATACGCTTTTATTCATAATGCCCAGTGTCTTCTGAGCCTCTACTCTTAGTTTTGAGTCCGAAGGGGAAAATTGAAGCGGCCAAGGTGAGGATAACGTCAACTGCAGGACAGACAATGCGAAAAAACCGCTGACGGATAGTGACACTTTGAATGCCACCGTCAGAACAAGTTATGCAGGATCGTTGGCCAATTGTTGCATGAGGATGAGGTTGTTTCTGCAAATCCTGTTCAACTTGGTTTGTGAGCTTTCATCGGATGCACAGGTGGTATCGACACGACTATAGACAAAAAGAAGTGCGTTAAACGTCCTGTGATTAGTTGGCTAAACTATCATTATTCTACCAAATTGAACAAAAGTGAATTGGTGCGTAAGCCATTACAGTGCGAAACAAAAATAATAATTTGATTCATCTCTCCCTTAAAGTTAAAACTATATTCTACTTAAAACCTATAGAGAACTTATCCTAGGACAAATAATATACTTAAAAACTACGGCAGGTAAATTCGTGTAGTACTAAACTGTAATATTGTGAACTAAATATCTAACCTAGCCCACCACATACTATTTCAGCACACCTGTTTGCACACAGATCTGATATAATTGAAGAAATAACCTAAAGACACTAAACGTAACTACCCAAAACTAAGGATATAAGATTCGCACACTATCGTGCCTATTGTCGTGTAAAAATTGTTTGTTTTCCCATAGATAACCCAAAAGTTTTCAAAGTGGTTCGCGATAGGAAAGATCGGGGAGAGCTGTCAAGTTACGGTATGTCGAAACGTTCAAATTTTGTTAAAGATTCCGATCCGGTTGTAGATCTTGGGCGAGACGAAGCATCAGCGACGGTGAACGATGTATGCAAATTCTGTGGTTCTTCTGAACACACCCGGATGGTGTGCTGTGATGTTTGTGGCGATTGGTATCATTTCGAGTATGTGGGCGTGGATGAAAGCGTAGAAACCGTGAACTGGAACTGCAAGGATTGCGAAGCAAAGCGTGCGGCACAGAACACAGCTCGATTGTCGGCGTCGACGGCACCAAAAGACATCAATTCCACATCAAGGGGCACAAATCCGAAACTGTCGAATGAGCTGCAGGCCATACAGAAGCGTTTGGAGAATTTGATCCTGAATCATGTTTATGTCATCTCGGGAGAGTGTGCCAAGTGCGCCGTTTGCAGCAAGTCCTTCCAACCGGAAAATATTCTTTATGTTTGGAAGCGCAACACCAATTTCTTTTTGGATCCTATCCCAGAAATCATCCTATAGGAAATAGTTATGTTTGGGAGTATGTTGATAAGATAGTGAAATAAAACTTACAATTACATCTATTTTGATAGTAATAAAAATTCCAGCTAATCTTCAACCGCAGAATCAAACTTGGTAGTTATGAATTTGCACAGATAGCAGAATACATGTTTTGACAGTAGCTGGTCGGTTCTCGATCCCAATGTTATTGTGATGAGAAAAAGAGAAGATGATCTCGCCTACTAGTAACGTGAGTTACTCGAGGTGCCTCAAAAGCAACTCTAAAATTGCTCGAGATGAAGAGCTGTCTTGCCCCTTGGAAGAAGTTTCCTGAACTTCTATAAAGAAAAAAAAATCTTGAATTTCTGTGAAGAACTTCCCTGAAGTTCCTCTGAAGAACTTGCCTGAAATTCCTCTTAAGAAATTCCCTGAAATTCCACTGAAGAACTTCCCTGACATTAATTTCCTGAAATCCTCTGAAGAACTTTCCAGAACTTTTATAAAAAAAATACGTGTATTGCTCTGCAGATTTTTCCTGAACTTCTCTGAAGAAATTCCCAGAACTTCTCTGAAGTTCTCTGAAGAATCGAAGCAAGCTGTGAAAATGCAAAATCATTCCGTTGCTATGTATTTTAGATGGCAACCATGTTGTATAAATATCTAGCTGAAATAAATATTATCTGCATTTTAGTAGTTCAATCATCAACTCGACTTGTAGTCTCAAGATATTATCTCCCGGAAACCCATTCCTTGTGAACCTGATCTGAACCCTCGAACAGGTTATGGGCCCAGACAGAAGCTGCTGAATCTAAAATTGAAACGTGAAGTATTGACTGCTTTTTGTTGAAGCGGTGGAGTGGGCAAAGTTTGTCAAGTTGACAAATTCGAACTACCAATCATGGTCGTTCTCCGTTAAAGCGTTGCTGCGGAGAAAGCAGCTCTGGAAGCACGTGGATCCAGGTACTCCTCCGGAACCAATGACCGACGCATGGAAGACCGGCTACGAGAAGGCGACATGGACACTTACCAAGGCACCCAAACATCGTAGCGTAATTGGCTGCAAATGGGTGTACAAGTGTAAGGAAAACGAGTCCGGAGAGATTGTGCAATACAAGGCCAGGTTAGTCGCACAAGGTTCCTCCAAAAAGAACGCTACTGATTACGGTAAGGTGTTTACACCAGTGGTGAAGCAAATCACATTCTGAATCGTACTGACGATAGCGAGCAAGCAGCGAATGCTCGTTAAGCAATCTTTAAAAAAGGAACCAGGTCCCGCACAAATTATTAAGCGCATCTTATATGTAACTTAATTGGTTTTATTTTACTCCCCTAGGCTTCAAAATGGTTGAATCAACGTTTTGAAAACTCAACTACTATATAGAACTTTTGCTGAGATCTAATTTAATCAAGCATTACAAACCAAAGCATTTCCTCGTGTTAAATTGAAAATAAATGTTTTTCTACTTTCGTTTCAGGTCACGAGGTAGTCGTGGTAAAAGGGGGCCAACGGGCCTGTGGATCTGGCGGTGTAATAGCAAACACGCCGCTACTGCAGTCCAAGTCTTATTTCGAGGTTAAATTGCAGCAAGGTGGTCAGTGGTCGGTGGGACTCGCCACCCAGCAGGCTGATCTGAATGAGTCCAAAGGTGGCTTTGACAAAGAAACGTGGTGTCTTACTTCCGACAATGTAGTATATCACAACGCAAAACCATTGCATAAACTTGAGAAAAAGCCAGAAGTCAATGAAACGATCGAAATCGATTCATCCGCACTGGAAAAACTGGATTCGATAGTTTCATCCACGCTTGTGAACAATAGTGGGATACCTCAAGAAGGAGACACCATTGGAGTAGCATATGACCATGTTGAGCTGAACTTTTATCTTAATGGAACGAACCTGAATGTTCCTATACTTAACGTTCGTGGAACTGTTTTTCCCTGCCTGTTTGTAGACGATGGCGCTATATTGGACATCGTACTAGATAATTTCAGTTATAGTCCTCCTCCAGGGTTCGAGCGAATTCTTATCGAACAATCACTGCTCTGATTTGTCGAAATAACAAAAGCAAAACTTCTCATCTCTATCGTCTCTTACACTAGCTATCTTAATGAACAACTGCAGGTTTACTATTACTCCAAGTAGTTTAGTTTGTTGTTGAATTTTAATTCTATTATAAGAAGTATGCTAAATCTTCAACTTCATTTATTAGTTATTAACTTGCTCGCCTTGAGCAATTAATATATTACAAATTCGACATAAGCATGATTAAAGCTTTTATTCATATCTAGGAGAAATCCTTGTAAGATACTGTAATTGTTTTTCTTTCTTTTCGCGTATGATTTTAAGACAATCTGTCATGGTTTTTGATCAACCTGATGTTTCTAATGCCTCAATAAGATTAGAAGGAACAAAACAAAAACAAGGAGATATATTTTGCTAATGCTAATATTAACGATTTGCTACAATGCAGAGTGCAAGTGTTGACCATCTCTTTTCCTAAGATTTTATTGCGCGCCGTACAGCTCTCGATCTGGTCAAGAAAAAAAATGACATTCACCATAGGGAAACTAAGCAGAATATGGAAGTTGAGTATGTATTGATTGTGAATAAAACTATTTATATTGGACAGAATAACTGGTTATTTTTTTTTAAATAATTTTTGAATATAAAAAAATGATGACAAAGGCTTCTATCAACTTTCAAATTTTATCCAACTTGTTTAGGCCTTGATCTGGTTGTCTACACTAACTCACTATATTGAGAAAAAATACTACAAGGTTCAGCACCATTGGGTTGTTCTTATTAATGACGTAGACCTACGCTACTGAATGTAAGCCATTTTGATTGTACAATGCCATGTTCTTTGAAGTAGTATGCTTTTTAATACGAGGCTTAACATTTATGAATTGTTCAATAGTAGGTATGTGGCCAGAAATCAACAATGGCCTCTATTGGAATCGAAGCGTAGAATTGGTGCCAACATTTTGTAAATCTTTGGAGAAACGACGGTCGCAATTCGATTTTTTTTTAAATTGTACCCCAGTATTGAAAACAAAGATGTAGTCCTCCGTCAAAATATTTCAACTTCGAACGTTTTGTGCTATGTGCAGACTACAAAGTTGTTACCTGTTGGTCAAAGTAGCGTATGATCCAGGGCTGGTAGCGGACTTATGGATAAATAATAGTGACTTTAGTGACTAAAATAATAAAAATAGTGACCACAAATAGTGACCAGATAGTGACTAAAAAGTGATTTCAAAGTTTTAGTATTTTTTCAATCTTTTATACGTTTGATATATAAGTACAGTAAAAATTAACTAGGTAATCGCCCTCTTTTGCAATATTGAATATTACTGCGGCGCAGTATGACTTTATGTTTTTTTTTTGTGGGTCTAATCGCACGGTTGGAACGCCTTCCAGCATGACCTGTGCTAGAAATACTTCTGACATATCTTGCTTCTCAATTCCTTTTATGAACCGTTGCTGTGTGAAGCTGTTTTCACTACCTTATTCATCTGAGGGTTTTTAGGCTCCCCTACAGCCATTTTTTAGTATACAACTGGTTCTAATACTCCTCAATTCTGTACTCTGCACTTAAGGTCAGCACCTAACAAGTTCCATTCGTCAATAAGAAGATCATAGTTGACCTGAATCGGAAGTTATTTGGAGCTTTCACTGGATGCTACGGATGGTGGGTTGAGGTATTGGCAAAATTTTATAAACGAGTTCTGCAAATCTGACTTTTGATGTACGACTACGTCTTTGTTTTCGTGTTGTTTTTGGCATTTTTGGCATTAATGCATTAATTAAATTTGGCATTAATGCATTAATTAATTAAAGAAATCGCATTGCGACCGTCACGAAAAGTGGTCAGGTTATGAGCATTAGTGTTTCAGTCATTTGTTAAAAGATTTTCAAAAATTTTGCACCAATCCTTCGAAAATATTTCAACGCATCAATTTCAATAGAGAACATTGTTGATGTCAGGCCTAAGGAGTCATATATGAGACCCCAAAAGGATAAGTTGACCTAATTGACGACCTAGAACATCCTGAATATGAAGAAGTTCAGGAAGAACAAATAAATGCCTTATTAATAGTGTAAAGCGTTGTTTTAGAATATTGTACATATGCACACGTATTATTAAATTTTCGTTGATAAACGTTATATATGTTCTAGGTAAGAGGTTCTAGGTCATCCAAAATGTACTTGAATTCAAAACATCAGATCTACAGTTGCAACAGTAGCTTTTAGGGTAATATAAGGGTATGATATATATACAAACATATTGAATGAACCTTTTGGAAGGACAACAGTCATTATTTGATAACTTTATGACGTTCTAGGTCATCCAAACTGTCCTTGAGTGCAGAACCTTAGATCTACAGTAGTAACTATAGCGTTTTGGGCTATACAAAGTTACGCTACGTATTCAACCATATTCAGTGAATATTTTCGAACGTAAAAAACATCATGAGATACACGGGGATGATCTAGATCATCCAAACTGTCCTTGAGTTCAGAACATATGATCTACAGTTGTAACAGTGCATAATGCGACAATCTTGGGATATTCTACGTACTCCAACCTGTCCTTAAGTTCAAAACATAAGATCGACAGTTGTAAACGTTGTTTTGTTTTAGCTTGGTGACCATACGTATGCAAAAATATTCAATGAACCTTTCGGAAGGTCAACATTCATTATTTTATAACTTTGAGATCCTCTATGTAATCCAAACCGTCTTGGAGTTCAGAACTTGAAATCTACGATAGTAACAGTTTTTTTTGGGCTATACAAAGTTACGTCACGTATAATCTTGGGAACAAGATAATCTAGGGATGGTCTAGGTCATCAAAACTGTCTTGGCATTCAGAACTTATGGTTTACAGTTGCAGTAAATTTTCGGCAACACAAATTTACAAAAAAAAATTCAAACATATTCAATTAACATTCTTAAAGTCAAAACACATTTTATAGCAGTATGACCTGTTCCAGGTCATCCAAACAATCCTGGAGATCAGAACAAAAGACCAAAAGTTGTAACAAAAGCTTTCTTGGCTATGCACAGCTACGATGTGCATTGCAACATATTCATTGAATATTTTGGAAGAACAACAGACATTATGAGATAATCTTCGGATGTTCTAGGTTATCCAAACTTTCCTGGAATTCAAAACATAAAATCTACAGCTGCACATTTTAAGTTTGGAATTTTAGCTTAAAATCTTGAGCTTATTCGACTAAACAAAGTTACAATATGTATTTGACCAAATAAAGTGAGTATTTTTGAAGGTCAACCGATATAATGAGATATCTTGGGATATTCTAGGTCATCAAAATTGCCCTTGAGTTCAGAATTTAGGATGTATGTTCGTAAATTTAGCTTTGTAATCTATGAAAGGTTACACTATGCATTCAAACAGTTCAATTCAGTGAAGCTTCTGTAAGCTCACTAGTCATTATCAGATTATCTCGGGATGTTCAGGTTCATAAAAACTGACCTTGAGTTCAGAACTTAAGATATACGGTAGTAACCGTAGCCTTCTATCCCGAGATTATGTCATCATGTAAGTAGGTCTTCCAGGACATTCAGGCGGGACAGCGTTCGCCAAGGCATCTAGTTTTTGGTGTATATTTCTCAACATTATATAGGGTGGCCAATTCGCTTAATTTGGTTGTCTATTGAACAATAGGTACAAGTGATTTTTTTTTAACTTTTTACAATCGGCGGTACGAAAATAGTGACTTTAGTGACCATTTTCCGAAAAATAGTGACTTTTGGATGCAAATAGTGACTTGTTAGTGACTAGACTAAAAATAGTGACCAAGTCACTAAAAAGTGACCTGCTACCAGCCCTGAATTGATCGGATCACGATTTCCAGTAGATCGTGCCAGCGCTTCTGCTTCGCTGACGTATTCATACCAAGTCAGACCCACCGGACAAGACAATTTCGAAAACTGGACTACCAGATGAATATTCCAAGCGCTTCCAGAGCCTGATACTTGCCTGAAACGTGAAGCAAAGAAGCAAAGCAAAGAATCCTATCTGCTGTCTGCTGTGGCGTATCAACTGATTTACCGTTGATCAATGTAAAAACTTGTTTTTTTTAATCAGCTCGTTTATTTGTTAGGCTCAGGCGTGTGTAACACTTTACGGAACCGATATTAAATAAGGGGCTGATCATAACCCACGTATACAATTAAGGGGGGAAGGGGTTTCGAAAAAGTCTACGTTTGCCTACGATGGGGAGGGGGATATACCAAAAGTCTACGTAGACCTTTTATTTTCTCTCTTAGAGAGTTTTCTTAGAGATGCACTGTACACAGTTTCCAGCCCTGAACTTTGTAAAAATTGAAGCAATACATCAAATCAGTATAATATGGCAGATAATTAAATAATGGAGTATAACATCCCGTTTACACTACGACCTATATTACGTGATAAAGACTATCTTCTTATAAGTATCTATACATCTAAAGACAGGCTACGTTAAATTTCGGCCACCAAAATAATAGTAGCAAATCAAAATTTACACATTAATCAAAAATATCGATTGTTTATTTCACAATAATAGATTTATATCTACATTAGAAACAGTGGGTTAAGATGTTTATCCTTCTTCATGTTAAATTCTCGAACTTCCTGTGGTAAAGACTGCATTCGATTAAATTTCGACACACAAAATAGGTCACCAAACATTTTCCTTGAGCCCCATTTCCTTCAAACTATCTGGAAATAAAGTACTAAATGGTTAAGTTTTGACATCATTGGTTTATTGAACCTGTTCCCCAACCCAAATGCCCGCACCTTTGCCTTGACCCCTTCCATCAAATTTTGGGCAATGATAGAACCGACTTGCTTACTTACTTTTAACCACACTTTCTTTAGTTCAAGTGCATTTTCTATCAGTTTTGGAGTTTTAACGAGCTTTGCTTTTATGATCGCCCAAAATTTTTCAATTGGGCGAAGTTCCGGAGTGTTTGGAGGGTTGACGTCTTTTGGTACAAAAACTACATTTTTATCTTTGTACCAGTCTAAGACGGGCCGGGCATAGTGGCAAGATGCCAAATCCGTCCAAAACAGTGTCGGGCCATCGTGAGATATCAAGAAGGGCAGAAGTCGTTTTTGCAGGCATTCGTCCTTGTAGATTTGTCCGTTGACGGTCCCAGAGGTGATGAAGGGCTGACTCATTTTTCCACATCCGTAGATCGCTTGCCAGACAAGGAATTTTTTGGCGAATTTCGACAGTTTCTTCTTCCGTACACTCTCCAGAACGGCCAACTTAGAGGTGGCGACGTAGTGTTCCTGTCCTGGCATTTGTTTGGTGTCCGCTTTAATGTAGGTCTCATCGTCCATCACAATGCAGAACGGTTTTGTGAGCCACTCCCTGTACAGTTTTTGCACGAGTTTTGGCCACCGTTGGGATAAATCGTTCCTCAAACCGCCACAGCCATATTGAAGAACATTTTCCATAAATAAAAAAACCATGAATTTGATAAGTTTAACTTCAAGGGGGGGGGTGATGGTGGTTGGAAAAAGTCTACGAAAGTCTACGATGGGGGAGGGAGGGGGTTTGAAAGTGTCAAATTTTGGTCTACGTGGTTTATGAACAGTCCCTAATCGTTGTTCACAAAAAATATTTTTTGATATTAGTAAAAGTGGGATGCCAATTACTCGTGGCTAGCTCGAGGTTAATGGGTCACATTATCGTTTGGCAAGGGCTAGGTAGGTAAGGTAATTTAATTGCTGCTCATGGTTGCGACATCTACGAAATCCTCGATCCTTATAGTCCCTTTCAGGAACTAAGCCGTAGATGGGTGACCAAAGCTTGCAGGGCAGATACAAGTAGCACGGAAACAAAAGGATAGTTTCTTATTTATTTATTTGACGTCAAACAAAGTAGACCAATACAAACTACATAGATAATTACATGTTTACTTCCTTAAACTGAACTTAAATGCTATCTTGTGTTAATTCGCTGATTTTTTAAATATTTTTGCAATTTTTTCTTGGAATGAAGTCGCACATTTCACTATACTGATTATAGAGAGTCATCATGCTGTTCAGCGGTCAAAATTTAGCATAATCAGTACGGTGACGATCAGCCGCGAATAGATTACGATTACGTAATTGTCGAGTTGGAGCATAAAAATTCAGCTTTGATAAAAGATCAGTTGAGTCAATGCGATGTGATACCAAATCGTTTACAAACAAAACTTTTGCAAAATCCCTACGTTCTTTCAAAGTTTGAATATTGATCAGCATACAACGTGCCTCATATGCTGGTAGTGGTAAAGCTGTCCATCCTAGCCTGCGTAGTGCATATAATAAAAACTGTTTTTGAATTGACTCTATTCTTCTTCATGTTTTTTTATATAGGGGGACCAAACAATACTACAATATTCTAATATTGACCGCACATAAGCAACATAAAGAGTTTTAATTGTATAAGGATCTTGAAAGTGGTATCCAAAACGTTTTATAAAATTAAGCATATTGCCTGCTCTATGGATTATCGTGTTATAATGATCTACAAATGTAAGTTTTGAGTCTAGAATAATCCCTAAGTCTCTTATCTTATCGCATTTTTGGACAATTTCATTTCTAATATGACTTGAACATTTGGTGTGCTTTGTTTCTGCTGTACGTAATAAGATTACATTTTTTAACATTTAGTTTCAATAGACTTTTGCAGCACCATGTATGGAAGATTTGAATTTCATTACGAAATACATTAATGTCATTATCGTTCTTAATTTCTAGGTACAGCTTTATGTCATCCGCATATATGAGAAAATTAAGTTTTTTAAAATAAGTGATATGTCATTGACGTATAAGATGAAAAGAAGAGGTCCTAAATGTGAACCTTGAGGAACCCCGATGTGACTTGGATTGGAATAGACATTTTATTGTTAAACTTTACAATTTGCTGACGATCAGTTAAATAAGACTCCAATCCAGTTAAGTAGTTTCATCTCAAATCCCATCTTTTTCAAGCTTGAAAATCAGCATTGGAATATCTAATCTATCAAATGCTTTGCTGAAGTCGGTGTAGAGAGCTTCCACGTGATTACCTTTATCCATTGCATTTAATGAGAAATTGACGAATTCCAGCAAATTCGTAGCTGTTGAACGTCCTTTGAAAAGCCATGTTGTGCAGTAGTTATTCTATTTTAACTTGGCCAAATACATTTTTATTTATAATCGATTCGAAAAGTTTTGGAATGCATGATATTATGGCAATGCCACGATAATTTCGAATATCGGATTTTTTGCCAGATTTATAAATTGGAATTAGGAAAGACTTTTTCCATTCTTTCGGAATTCACCACTTTCCAGTGACTTATTGAACAGCCAAAATAAAGGAGTTGTAAGTTCACTTGCTAGATTTTTTATGAATACTGGTGGAAGTCCGTCAGGTCCTGGGCCTTTATTGGCATCTAATTGTTTAAGACCAGTAAGAATGTCTTGTACGAAGATGCTACTGACCCCAATATCCCTTGGAAAGTCAGGGAAAGTATGAGAAATATTCTAAGTCACGATCATTATCCGAAAATTTAGTGTAGGTTTCTTGAAAAATGTAGCAAAAGATTACAAATATCTTCTGAATTATCTCCTACTTTTTTCGTCCAATGTCATATTAGTTGGAAAGTTGCATGATTTAGTCTTAGTTTTAACGTAATTGAAGAAATTTTGCGGACATGACCTAATCTCACTTTCAGTCTTTGTATTATACTCCGATAGTGCGGAGGTTATAGCTAAGTTAAGTTGATCACAGATATTCAGATACCTTTCCAAATTAGCTTGATTATTGTGATTTCTGTAAATTTTGTGAGCCTTTGTTTCCGATTTTTCAAATTAGTGATTTGTTTGTTGAACCAAATTGGTTTTTTAGAAGCATTATTTCGTCTTTTTTTGTGAGTGGAACTTCTTCCTGAACTATTTCCAGTAACAATTTATGAAATGTCTCTACTGCACAGTCAACATTATTTTGATACTTTAAGACCTTTGCCAGTCTGTGTTTTTCAATTTACACTTAATATTGTCATAATTGGCTTTCTTGTAATCAAAGGCGTTTTCATAATCAAATTCATTCGGATTTTGTTTTTTATGTACAAATACAGAAAACTCGATTGCTGTGTGAAACGCCTCATTCTTCCATAAAGGATAAAGAGATTCACTAACACAGAAATCCTCTTGTGTATTTGTTAATAGAAAATCCAAGTAGCAATTTTGTTGATTTTTCACGTGGTTAATTTGGTTAAGCCCTAAAAACGCAATTTTCTCAAAAATGAAATGCAATGTTTCGTTATCACCAACGACAGGAAGTAAAATACTCTCATTTTCCGAGTCAGGAATAAAATCTGCATTGCGCTGATTAAAATCGCCATATATATGAATTTTATATTCAGGAGGAAATTGAGTTATAGTTTTTTCAGCTGCTTGAAAGAATAATTCGTATGTTGACTTACAAGCTTGATCTGGTGGAAAATATACTGTTGCAAAAATATGGGACACACTGGTAGGAAATTTACTAGAGTGGAAAGAAGGAGGGCGATGACGTTACACTCTTAGATCAGACAAACAAAGGAATTCGTAAATCGCTTGCATGTATGGACAATCACGCATTTCCAAAACATTTCTTTCCCCGTGGAAGGGTTGCTTACCTCGGGCCACTAGGGTATCCAATCCAGTCGTGCTCTGGAGGCATCATTATCCGGGCAATGCCAAACTGCGTGTGCGACGTCTGGCCAATGAACCAGATGAAAACCGGTTCCGCAACTACATAACTTGCTTTCGACGAGGTTAATTCTGTTGAGATGTGCGTCTAGCGAGTAGTGGTTGGACATAAGTCTTGACATCCCACGAATGAAACCGCGACTTACATCCAGAGTTTTGAACCACGATCTCGACGAAACATTTGGAATAATGGAATGTAACCACTGCCCAAGAGAATTACTTGTCCAATCGTTTTCCCAACTTTGAAGAGAACTCTGACGTACCAATGGAAAAAATCATGTGAAATTCTTTTTCAAAAATATCGCCTTCTGGTGCGCCCACCTTTGCTAGAGAGTCCGCCTTCTCATTGCCTGGAATTGAGCAATGTGAGGGCACCCATACAATGGTAATCTTAAATGATCTTTCGACCAACGCTTACATCCGCTCCCTTATTTTTGAAAGAAAGTAAGATGAGCGCCTCACTGTTTTCATCGACGGCATAGCCTGAATAGAACTGAGGCTATCTGAGAAGATAAAATAATGGTCTATGGGCACATCGGAAATTATCCCCAATGCGAAAATGATTGCTGCCATCTCAGCAACATATACGGAACAAGGCTGAAGTTTCCGGAAGGCAGATGAGTATTTATTGTAAACACCGAAGCCAGTGTATCCATCAATGCGCGACCCATGAGTGAAAATTCTTTTACTGTCAATTGCAATGGTTGGTAGTGTTCAATAAAAATATGGGGAATTAAAATAGGTCGAAGATGATGCGGAACTCCTTGCATAGCCTGTTTCATGAAGGATCATAATCAATGGAGGAACTGTGATAACGGAAGCGTACACTAGAAGAATTATATTATGGAAGACTAATATCGGATGACATATAGTTAATACAGATTTGCAAGAATCTTGACTGAGTACTCAATTCGAGCATTTCTTCGAAGTTTTCAATCACAAGGTTGTTACTGATTCCACACTTGATCAGTATTCTAGATGAGAGCTCCCAGAAGCGGTTCTGTAAGGGTTTCACTCCTGTCAGAACCTCCAGGCTCAAATTAAACAGCCAAGGGCAATACGTAAACAACGATATTGAATGTGTTCCAATTTAAAGAGGTGGCTGTTAGTTGTTTTGTATAGTTTAATTAGGTCTTCCGGGTGAGCACCCCACAATGTTCCGGAAATTGATGTTAGAAAATCGATACTTTGTTGACATTTCTGTTTTAAATACGCAATGTGAATACTGCCGTTATTAGCATAACTGTCCCATGTATATAAGGAATCCCATAGAACATGGGACAGTTATGCGTATAACGGCAGAATACTCCAAGTGCATTTTGAATCAAACATGACTCCAAGGTATTTGAAGGTTAACGATTGGGTAATGTCTCTTCCCAACAGTTTGAGACGCAGTTGGGCCGAGAACTTTCTAGTAAACACTACCAATTCGTTTTTTTTAGCAGTGAAAACTCGACCCCAGAATTTCGGGTCCAGATAGACAGATTATTTAGGGAATTTTGCAGTGAGCTTTGCAAGATTTCCGCACGTGAATCTCTAAAGGAGATCACAACATCGTCTTCAAGTTATCTTAGCGTGCATCTATTTTCCAAGCAGTTATCAATATCTTTAACATAAAAATTATAAAGTAAGGGACTTAACCATGAGCCTTGGGGAAAGCCCATATAGCAAATTCTGGAAGTTGTCAGTTGGCCTAGATTGAAGGTCATTTGTTCTTCTGACAGTAAATTATACAAACAAATATTTAAAATTCCTGGTAAACCACTACTGTGCAGGCTATCTGCCAGTTTATCTATGGAAACTGAATCAAATGCGCCCTTAATGTCCAGAAAAACTGAAGCCAATTGCTCCTTGTGTGCAAAGGCCAGTTGTATATCAGATGAAAGCAACGCTAAACATTCGTATGTTCCTTTGCTCTTTCGGAAACCAAATTGCGTATTTGATAGCAGGTTGTTTGATTCAACCCAACGGTCAAATCTTGATAGGGTATTTTTTTCTGACAATTTCCATAGAGATCGGACGGTATGAACTGTAATCAGACTTTAACCTGCCTCCATGCGAGTGTGAGTATATTTAATGTGCTTCGTGAAGATTTGTTTAAAGGTTGAATTTATCATATCGCTTCCCGGAGCAGAGTTATTATATGAAAGAAGTGCCGCTGAAAATTCCAACATTGTGAATGATTCGTCCAGAAAACCGTTACTTCGGGTGGTATCCTACACACTCAATTTACCTCGGCAAAATGTCCACCAGCCGATCAACTCAATTAGGCCAATTAGGTCAATAGCATCAGTACAAGGACTAGTGATAAAACTGGAGACGATAAAGTGGGTTCAAACACCACTAGTCAGAATGTCCCAGGACTGACCTTGGTCCAAAGTAAAGGCCGGACTGTTTCAAATCCTGAATACAGGAAAATTAGCATTCCAACAGCCAAAAATCAACCAAAAGTTGACCGCAAAGCTGTTGCTGGGGAACGAAAAGATGAACCCAAATAATAATTTCCTAATCATTACATTCAATAGTCAAAACAGCATTAAATTCATCCAAATAAATCTCCATCATGCAAAGGGTGCAAGTGCTGTACTTTGCAAGAGATTTATCCAAAATAAGCTGGATATTGCCTTTATCCAGGAGCCATGATCAAATCATGGAAAAATATTAGGCATTGATACTAAATCATGTAAGTTGATCTTTGATGAAACACAACAGACTTCAAGATCTGCTATTCTTGTAAATGAAAATGTTAAAATGCTACCCATTACAGAGTTTGTTAAACGGGACATTGTAGCGGCAATTATGGAAATTCCTACTACGCGTGGAAAAACAGAAATTTACGTAGCATCTGCATATTTTCCTGGCGACGTAGAAGAGGTACCTCCCCCTGATGTTTGCACATTCGTAGCGTTCTGTAAATCGCAAAATAAAGCATTTATTATCGGGTGTGATGCAAACGCACATCATACAATATGGAACAGCACAGATATCAACATAAGAGGTGAGTGTTTACTAGAATATGTAACAAATAATAACATAGATATTTGTAATGAAGGAACTAATTTTACTTTCATGAACTCCATAAGACAAGAAGTGCTAGATTTGACTCTGTAGTAACACACTCTCGGAAAAAATACATAATTGGCATGTTTCTGATGAAATATCTCTATCAGACCACAAACATATATTATTTGAATATAAAGTGAACGACATTATCAAAGAAACTTTCAGAGACCCCAGGAAAACCAACTGGGATCTCTACTATTCAAAACTAGCTGCAGGTGGTAGTTTCCCGGAAAAAATTATTAACACACACAAGGAACCCGAAACTACTTCTATACAAGTAACAAACAGAATAATTCAAGCTTTCAATAATAGCTGTCCAGTCAAGGTGCGAGTAACGGATAGGAATGTACCTTGGTGGAATACCAGACTAGAAAATCTAAGGAAACAGGCTCGAAAAAAGTTTAATCAAGCTAAGCGAACTTTACAGTGGAACGAATATAGAAAAGCTCTTACTTTGTATAATGAAGAGATAAGAAGATCTAAACGTAAAAACTGGAGGCACACATGTGAAAACATTGAAAGTACTCCAGTAGTTGCTAGAAAAGGTTTTATCGAATGAACAGTGTTGAACACTCTAATGGTCTAAGTACTCTCAAAAAGGATAACGGAACCTTTACGGCTGATGCATCAGAAACTTTAAATTTGATGATGCAAGTACACTTTCCAGGATCTCTACCGGTTTTGAGTGAAAAAACGACTTCCTTGAGTTTACATACTGGGTTAGAAAGTACTAGCTCAGGAGTTTCCAGGGAACTCAATGATATTGCAATAATAACTGGGCAACCGACCAGGGAAGACACGCAAGATCTAGCAAGTCGTATTTTTACTCAACCTAGAGTTGAATGGGCATTACATTCTTTTGAACCATTTAAATCACCAGGCAATGATGGAATTCGTCCTGTGATGATTCAACAAAGTAAAGGAATACTAATTCCCTGTTTAACTGAAATGTTTAAAGCCAGTTTACTGCTAAATCATATTCCAAAAATTTGGCGGCAAATTCGTGTTGTATTTATTCCTAAAGCTCACAAAAAAGATCTTTTAGACCTATTAGTCTTTCGTCATTTATATTGAAATTGATGGAGAAACTGATTGATGACTATAATATTAAATCAAAATACTTAGATTCGATTCCACTAAATAAATACCAGTTTGCATACTAACAAGAAAAATCAACAACAGCAGCACTTCATACTCGTAAAAAAAATTGAAAAGACATTTGAAAGCAAAGAGATGTTATTAGCAGCATTTCTTGATATTGAAGGAGCATTGGATAATGCATCCCATAACTCCATGAGAAATGTTATGATAAAGCGTAATTTCGATAAAACTATTGTTGATTGGATTTATGAAATGTTGCAAAAAAGAGAAATAATATGCAGTCATGGAAGGTCAACGGTCACGGTAAGGACTGTGAAGGGTTGCCCACAAGGAGGGGTTCTCTCACCTCTGTTGTGGTCACTGGTAGTTGATGAACTACTATCACATCTCGAAGCGCAAGGATTTGAAATAATTGGTTTTGCCGATGACATAGTAATTATAGTTCGTGGGAAATATGAACATGTTATCAGAGATAGATTACAATATGCTCTCAATTTGACTATAGCGTGGTGTAAAGATGAGGGGTTGTCCATAAACCCTCACAACCCTCACCATCACTATTATTCCATTTACCCATAGAAGGAAATATACTATCCCAGATCTGCACTTGGAAGGCACTCAAATAGTCCTCTCTCAAAAGGTCAAATATCTGGGGGTAATTCTTGATAGCAAACTTAATTGGAACGTACATTTAGATCAAATTATAAGCAAGGCTACAACTGCCTTATGGCTAAGTAAGAAAACATTTGGGAAAAAATGGGGACTGAAACCTAAAATGATTCATTGGATCTATACGGCTATAATAAAACCCAGAATAACATATGCATCATTAGTTTGGTGGCCAAAAACTATAGTTAAGTATGCTCAGAAAAAATTGGAAAAGCTGCAAAGACTAGCTACAATCTCTATCTCAGGAGCAATTCGTAGTACGCCTTCTAAAGCACTTGATACAGTTTTATATCTTCTTCCCTTACCTCTATTTGTGCAATTGGAAGCTGAGAAAAACGCACTACGGTTAAAAAGAACAAAACAGTTTTTTGTCGGAGACCTTAGTGGTCATCTCAGCATTCTTAAGGAATTTAAAATTAATCCATTATTAATTCATGGAGATTGGATGAATATGCAATATAATTTTGAACGACTATTTAATGTGACCGAGCCAAACAGCATTGAATGGGAATCCGGAGGACCTAATATTGAACCAGGTTCGGTGATTTTTTACACTGATGGTTCCAATTTAAACAACAGGGTTGGGGCAGGGGTAACGAGCCCTGGAGTAAGCATATCAATATCTATGGGTAAATGGCCAACTGTCTTTCAAGCAGAAATACAGGCAATTATTGACTGTGCTACGATTTGCTTACAGCGTAATTATAGACGTACAAATATATGTATTTTTTCTGCCAGTCAAGCTGCCTTAAAAGCAGTAAAGTCAGTTACCTGTACTTCAAAATTGGTATGGGAATGTATCCAATTGCTACAGCGGGTGGCTAAAAATAGTACAGTGAATCTATTTTGGGTACCCGGGCACTGTGGAGTCGGAGGTAATGAAAAAGCAGATTTATTAGAAAGATGTGGTTCATCGAAACCATTCCTAGGGCCTGAACCATTTTGTGGGGTCTCAGAGTGTACCCTCAAAATGGAATTAAAGAACTGAAAAAAAACAATGATAGAGGACGTCTGGAAAAAAAATACAACCGCTCGACAACCTAAAAGATTTATTACACCCAATAAAAAAATAACTCAAAGACTTTTAAGTTTAACCAAAAAAGATTTATGTACTTACAGCGGCCTAATAACGGGCCACTGCCCAAGTAAATATTATTTAAAACAGCTAGGAAAAATGGAAGATGACACATGTCGCTTCTGCAACCTAGATAGTGAAAACTCAGAACACTTATTATGCCACTGTGAAGCACTGTTTCATAAAGGGGGATTTTTTTTTGATAAAAGTTTAATACAACCCTCAGATGTATGATTGAACTCTCCCAATACGGCTATAAACTTTATTCGTTCTATAATACCTTACTGGGACAATGCCTATAGTCAGCAAGTGGAAATCACTCAATCCAATAGTGATATGACACCCTGAGATGTAACGTAAATAAAATAAAATAGGGGCTCACCACAATAGATCAAAAAACTGGTCGCAGTGGAAAATGTACCCAGCCGAGAAAAAAAAACTCAATTAGGCCGAGCATGTACAATTGGGAACATCAAATGGTGAAACGAAAATGTTTTTGAAGTTTAAAAAAAATTAAATTTAAATTATCACAAAAACGGCAACACTTAGGAAGTTGATTCTAATTTTTAGATTAAATTGGCCCAGGAATCATAATTTGACATCGACCACATGTTTTAACTAGAAAATGAGAAGAAAGAATTTCCATTTAATTCTAACTGCCTTTATTGCTAATTTTGACAGATACGCTACTAATATGACATGTGTTTATTTGGAAACAATACATGTTTTCGGAAATATACCCAAAATAGCTTCTTCAGAAACTTTTTTGTTTAAAATTTCTCCATCCAGCCAAAGTCATGAAAATGCGCGTTTAGATGTCTAGTTTTTGTTTTATCCCATTCGGAGATAATCATTTCAAAAATTCAACTTTTATCGGTCATTTGGTATGGAATCCGTCAGTTTTTGCTTTTTTTTCCTCACATGGTGACAATCACCGACGCCAGGGAGACGACTCCACCACCTGGACCCTACTTAACGACTCATGACTATGAACCGGGACCAACGGCTTTACTTCCCTTCCGAAGGGAGACGTGGCTAGATTTTTTCTTCTCAGAAAAAAACCACCGACGTCGACTGGGATTGAACCCAGACCCACTGGGGTGCCAAGTGGGGGACACACTTATCATCACACCACCGACACCGGCAGTTGTTGTTATTTAGTCATTCTCTTCTACCCGGGTTATCACAAAGTGGTATGCATAATCGCACCAGTCGCAGGACTCTCTACCACTAGTGATTGCGAAGTGAATTCATAATTCCAACGACCCCAACGCTCTCAATTGCATATGGTGATATTTGTTTTCCTATAACTCGCCTGATAGTTTGATTAATTGTCTCGCTGCTACATTTAATTGATCCCGACACCCAATTAGCAACCGTTAAGCGATACATTGATAATTTCTTTCACAACAGCAATGAAACGACCGGGCGTCAGTTTGATACACTTTCGACTGGTGTGTATTAATATGTTTTTCCTTACTTGTTAGGACTACTTTGAAACAATTGTTGTTTGTTTGTGTATTATTAGATAAAATATTCACATTCTGCGTCAGTACTAAAAATGCTAAAATCAGCATGCAAACATCACTCTCGGTGCAGGAGCTGCCTCTAAATGATTATTCAGCATCACTGGTTGCTGCTGCTGCTGCCGCCGGAGTCGGTGCTGCCGTCCATCTTCCGTTTCCTCTGCGGGGGACTATCACGCAGCGTTTGCAGTGTAATCTGTTGCTTAGTGAGTTTGAATGGCCGTCCCCCACTGACCCTGTGGCCGTCTATGAAGCTTCCGTTCAATCGGACTAGTGGGAAGCGAGTAGTTGTTTGAGTGTTGTTGTAGGATAATGAGGTTGCGCCCACGGATGCCGACAGGCGACTTTCGGCGGGTACATCGATGACGCGGGGAGAAGTATTTCTATTAATAGTAAATGACGATGATGACATTGACGGCAATGCGGGGCGTCTAGGGGGACGTCGAGATGGCAACGATTTCGGAATCATCATCGTGTTTCTGTTGTACGAACGATTGTGCGGGACTGTCGCTTCGGCACGAGTCCTGACCCCTCTGTATCAGTGGTGTTCACTGCTGGGGGCCTCGTCAATGTTGCTGTCCCAGTTGAACTCGGTAACGCCGTTCTTTATTCCTAGGTTGCCTAAGTGTGCAAATCTTACATTAAAATCATTATCTTTGGCTTTAAGTCTTTCGAATCTGGAAGAGAAGAGAGGAAATGAAGTGTCGGTTAGATATGTGCGCAAAAAAAGTCGTCAGTTTAGAGAAATGTCATTTCGAATGGATTAGCGAAAGGCATAACATGTTTATTTATTACAGTGGCATCCTGTTAGCATTAGAAAATGATACAAAAAATGTACTAATTGGCCTCTTATGGCTGGACTAATGCCAGATGCCTAATTTTATGATCGGCAACCAAATGCTTGAATCAGCGAAATTATCGCCAGTGCTAACTGCAAATGTTAGCTAAACAATTATACTGATGTCACACAAGTCTGAAATTATAACCCTAGATGATTACTATAAAACACAATTGATTCAATTATCAACAAGCGTGATTTGCCAGCCAAAATGAAAAAGAAAAGGAAACGTGAGAGTAAAACTCCATTCGACGATAAGCAATATTCGTCACCATCTCTCGAAGCACATGTTTTATTTTAAACTCCAGATCCCAGCAAGCCGCTGTTTACTGTCCATCTCTCGCCTAGCAGAAGAAATCGATCTTCAACCAACGCGTCGACAGTCTCTGGCAGTTGTATAACATCTAGTTACAAATCGTTTGCGTGTCAGTTCCACATTAGGCTAGTTTTTGTTTTACTTTATTTTCGCTCCTCCTCACAATTTCAATTAATGGCATTTTTCCCATCAGATAACCGCCAGGGTGCAGAAAACGTAGGATACAAACCACCACGAAACTTCCCATATGGTATCCAGAGCTTCTCAGAGTACGGACTGTTCAGTTTATGAATCGGACACACATTTTCGGTAACGGTTATTTTTTAGTTGCCGGCTTAGCTGAATGGCTTTAACTAGAAATTAGAAGAAAAATTAGTATTTTCCATTTAATTCCAACTACCTTTGCTTATCTTCGACAGATACGCGTATTTCGTCTACAATGTGTCGACTTGGTCGACTAAGTCGAGTTATTAGTACGAGACACTGAAGAAGTCTGCACATTGTAGACGAAATACGCGTATCTGTCGAAGATAAGCAAAGGTAGTTGGAATTAAATGGAAAATACTAATTTTTCTTCTAATTTCTAGTTACAGGTATTCCACTAAACAGCTCAAACCCTTTAGGATTCATGAATGGCTTTGTTTTGGAAGTTTGAAGCTCTGCTAGAAATAGTGGAAACACCGATTTCACGTGAGCTTGTAGACGCATTGTTCATACTTATTTCAGTACCACGACCTCATGAATTTATTTTACAGGGGTTCCATTCATGTTTGAATTTGCTGTTACAATTCTTCTGAAAGTGATAGACTTAAGTTTATTTGCATGCTGCAAATTTTACGAGAAATTTTACTGAATGTGAATGTATTTATAACTTTTGCGAAGCAAAATCAAAGTTATGATTTATGTACTGCCCCTGATTGCATAATCGACATAACCAACAACTGATGGAAAAACGAGTTTTTTGTTGTTGTTTTCGATGACGATGATGGGGTTCCGCCACATATTTCAGATAGGGTAAGGGGATGTAATGATAGCCTAGCTCCATCATTCGGCCTATGTACCAAATGTGTCATTAATTTAGCGATAATCATCAAAATCATGTTGCTATTAGGATGACCGATGTAATCCGAAGCAATTGAGACAATATTAATCATCTTATAGTTGTTCACTTCCGCGTAATTTTCGGTTTCTTGAACTTTTTGGGCATCGGGATTTCACTGGTTAAGCTTAACAGATGATCTACACGATTTCAAGTGATCTAAATTTGGCTTTATTGAATCGATAAAGCGAGTAATTCAGTCTGGATGTGCAGAAAATAGTTACACGTTACAAATTAACTGTTCACATAGCTAAAACAACAATGATTTTACAAGAAAATCGTAGACCCAATGTTGGGTACATATTTTTTTGTATGTTCCGAACTATGGCCTGTTGTATCAATAACGTTGTAAAAAGGTTGTTATTGGTAAAATTTCAAGAATTTGCGGTTGTTTATATTGAAGTGGCTCATCTCAACACAAATCGAAGAGACAAAATCATTGTATAGTGAATTATAATGTTTTCATTATTGGATGGCTGATAAATCATATTTGAACATCATTTAAGTGTTTCGATGCAGTTTTCCTTTAGTTTGTGTTGTGAAATGTTGTATTAAGTAAATCCAGTGGCCCGTAACGCTGGTAGATCACCTTTTCGTGGTGCGTTACGGGGTATCAGATCTACCACCGAACCCTAGTCCGAATTAATTCAAACTAGGGAACATATTTGTTTTTGTAGTCAAAGGAACGTATAATTGACCTTATTACATTTTATGTCTTGTGAAAAGTGACAATACTCGGGTTGCGCCACCGAGGATGAGCTTGGAATAAAGAAAACATGGTTAGTCTTCATTTATGTGAATTCTTATTTTCTATTTCATATTCTATAGTTTGAATTGGTTATGACTAGGGTTCTGATACATGGCCACTATCGGAGTTATTATTTGTTTTGTTTGCAATGAATCCGGTTTTGACTGATAAAGGGGCGCGCCTATGAAGAGTGCTGTCGCTCACAAAGGGTTTAAACAGCGGAAACTTTCAATTAAACCTGATTCATTGCCAACAAAACAAACAATGACAACTGTAACAACACCAAATACTTCATCATTTCTCAATAGTGATGAAGTAACTCGACATGCACTGAACAAAGGCTACGGGATATACTACAATAGATCAAATTACTGGTGGCAGTGGTTTATGTCCCGAACAGAGGAAAAAAAAAAGTAAATCCAGTACAGGTTACAATGCCTTAATTCATAATATTAGAAAAAAAAAACCGCACAAAGACTGCATTTAGTAATAAATCCATGGAATGGGACGAAGTTGCATCCACGAATAGACCCAATTTGGTGCTTATAGACCGACATTAAATCCATATCCCTCGAAAGTTTATGGCATTATAAAAATAGTTGTGTAACTTTTAGTGATCCATGCTACCAAATGTCTTATTAAACTTATCTCTGCAAGTGTATAACTAGTTGAATTTCGCTTGCAGCTTAAAAACTGTATGAGTGATAATGAAAAATGTGATCGCTGGTTGCATAATAGACTGAGTCAAGGGACACATACCCTATAAACTCCTTTTTCAGATATAAACTCCTGAATCTTTTTTCATAACTTGAAGAGCAAAGTAAAGAGTGTTCCTTTCGAAATTGTGTCAAACAGTAATGAGTGAGAGTCGATCATAGTTTCTATTAATAAGTCAAATTCTTTTTCTTTTTCGAGTTCAGTTAATTCAGAATACAGATGAAATATTCAGCTGTTTCCTTTTTACCGAATGCGAATTGCCGGGTCTTTCGTTTAACCTGCCATTAGATTTTGTACTCCTGCCATAAGATCTTGTCAACTTTATGCGCCACAGAACGCCAGTTTGCCTTGAACTGTTTCTCGCTGACGACAGCTTTTTGAGTCTTCTTAAGCTTCCGCTTGACGATAGCCCAATATTGTTCAATTGGGCGGAGCTCTGACATGTTACGAGGGTTCTTGTCCTTGGGCACCAATTGAACGTTGTTGGCAGCATACCACTCCATGGCCTTTTTTCCGTAATGGCAAGATGCCTAAACACAACTAGACAGTTGTATCGCTTCAGATAACGCAGGAGACATTTTTCTAGGCATTCGCTCAGATAAATTTCCTGGTTGACGATTCCGGTCGCAATGTAAACGTTGTTCTTCAAGCAACAGGTACATATGACCTGCCACACCAGATATTTCCTCGCGAACTTTGACAGTTTAATGTGATTTGAAATATCTGCCACCTCTCCCCGTCCGGTTGCCGTAAAAAACTCCTGTCCAGGAAATAGTTTAAAGTGTCCCTTGACGTAAGCTTCAGCGTCTTGTACCTTACTTACCTCACCAATCAGGCTAGGGCCTGTGTGTCCCTTGCTGTACATAGAAGTCGTCTCCATTGCACTCGGTCCATGGCCAGCTGTCGCCAGCCGCGCAGTCTGCGGAGTGTCCGCAGATCATCCTCCACCTGGTCGATCCACCTTGCGCGCTACGCACCTCTTCGTCGTGTTCCAGTCGGATTATTGACGAGAACCATTTTTGCCGGGTTGTTATCCGACATTTTGGTGACATGCCCGGCCCATCGTAATCGCCCGATCTTCGTGGTGTGGACGATTGTAGGTTCTCCTAGCAGCTGATGCAACTCATGGTTCATTCGCCTTCTCCACGATCCGTCTTCCATCTGCACTCCACCGTACATGGTACGCAACACCTTCGTTCGAAAACTCCCAAGGGCGCGTTGGTCCTCTGCGCGCATAGTCCACGCTTCATGTCCGCAGGGACTACCGGTCTAATCAGCGTTTTGTAGATGGTTAATTTCGTACGATAGCGAACTTTTTCGACCGGAGAGTTTTGCGGAGTCCAAACTAAGCACGGTTTCCTGCCATAATACGCCTCTGAATTTCTCTGCTGGTGTCGTTATCGGCGGTCACCAGTGAGGCCAAGTACACGAATTCGTTGACCACTTCGATTTCATCGCCGTCGATACAAACTCGAGCTGGGGACTCGCCGTTTCTTCCCTAGAGCCTCTTCCTAGCATGTACTTTGTCTTCGATACGTTAATGGCCAGTCCGATCCGTTTGGCCTCAGCCTTCCAGTCGAGTGTACATTTCTGCCACCTTCTCAAAATTCGGTGCCATGATGTCGATGTCATCGGCGAAACCAAGTAACTGGCCGGACTTTCTGAAAATCGTGCCACTCGTATCTATCCCCGCTCTTCTTATTACACCCTCCAAAGCGATGTTGAATAGCAAGCACGAAGACCATCACCCTGCCGTAACCCTCTGCGAGTTTCAAAGGGACTCGAGAATGTCCCTGAAACCCGTACTACGCACATCACTCGATCCATCGTTGCCTTGACCAATCTTGTCAGTTTGTCCGGAAAACCGTATTCGTGCACACTCTGCCATAGCTGGTCTCGATCAATTGTGTCGTACGCTGATTTGAAATCGACAAACAGGTGATGTGCGGGCACATTGTATTCGCGGCATTTTTGCAATACTTGGCGGATGGCAAACACTTGGTCCGTAGTTGCGCGTTCGCCCATAAATCCTGCCTGATATTGCCCAACGAACTCTCTTGCAATCGGTGATAGAACGGCGGCATAAAATTTGGGAGAAGTACCTTGTAGGCGGCGCTTAACAATGTGATCGCGCGGTAGTTGCCGCACTCCAACTTGTCGCCCTTTTTTATAGATGGGACACCGACTCCTTCCATCCACTCCTCCGGTAAAACCTCTTCCTCCCAGATCTTAGTAATGACCCAGTGCAGCGCTCTCGCCAGTGCTTCACCACCGTATTTTAGAAGCTCACTTGGCGGTTGGTCTACGCCAGCGGCCTTTGTTGTTTTCAGCCGACCGATCTCCTCCTTAATCTCCTGCAGATCTGGAGCCGGGAATCTATCGTCTTCCGCGCGTGCTTCCAAGGTCAGTACCATGCCACCTTCGTTCTCTGCCGCATCGCCATTTAGATGCTCGTCGTAATGCTGCCGCCACCTTTCGACCACTTCACGCTCGTTCGTGAGAATATCCCCGTTAGTATCTGCGCACATGTCGGCCTGTGGCATATGGCCTTTGCGAGAGCGGTTCCAGCTTCTCGTAGAACTTCCGTGTGTCCTTAACGCGGTACAGCTCTTCCATCTCTTCGCGATCTCGTTCTTCCTGCTGGCGCTTCTTCCTCCGGAAGACCGAGGTTTGTCTGTTCCGCGCCTGTCTATATCGCGCCTCGTTCAGCTCTTGTACGGACTTGCAACATTTCTCACCCTTGCTGCATTCATCTCCTCCTTTAACTGCACGCATTCACTGTCGAACCAGTCATTCCTTCGGTTCGGTGCCGCCGTCCCTAGTGCTGCTGATGCGGTGATACCTATGGCGGATCTGATATCTCTCCAGCCATCTTCAAGAGTAGCGGCGCCTAGCTGCTCTTCCGTTGGTAGTGCCGCCTCTAACTGCTGCGCGTAGTTTCAGGGCCACTTCGTTGTCCCGCAGCCGCTCGATGTTGAGCCGCTGCGTTCGATTTCGACGCGTGTTAGCCAGCAGTCGAAAGTTTTGAGCGCATGCATACTGCTACTAGGTAATGGTCCGAATCTACATTCGCACTGCGGTATGTGCGAAACATTGAGTGATGTCGGAGAAGAATTTTCCGTCGATTAGAACGTGGTCGATTTGGTTTCAGTTTGTTGATCGGGTGATCTCAGGTGGCTTTGTGGATATCTTTGCGGGAAAAAAGTGCTTCGGACTACCATTCCACGGGAGGCTGAAAAGTTCACGCATCGTTGGCCGTTGTCGTTCGATACGGTGTGCGGAGGCTATTCGGCCTGATCACCGGTCTGTTACATTGCCTCCCTTCCTCGCCAGAGCATTCATGTCGCCAATGACGATTTTCACGTCTTGCGGGGAGCAGCTATCATAGGTCTGCTCCAACAGTGCGTAGAACACTTCCTTCTCATCATCAGGTCTCCCCTCGTGCGGGCAGTGCACGTTGATGATGCTGTAGTTAAAAACAGCGCCTTGATTCTTAACTTGCATCCTTATGTTAATCGGCTGCCACCGATTACGCGTTGCCGCGTCTTGCCCTGCACTATAAAACCGGTTCCCAGCTCGTTGGTGGTGCCACAGCTTTGGTAGATGGTAGCCGCTCGATGCCCGCTTTTCACACTTTCTGTCCCGTCCAGCAAGCTCCTGCAGCGCTACGATATCGAAATTGTGGGGATGTAGTTCATCGTAGATTATCCTGTCGCAACCAGCGAAGCAAAGCGACTTGCAGTTCCATATTCCGAGTTTCAATCAGTAGTCCTTTTTCGTCGCGAGGGTCTTTGCCGATTATATCAGGTCATGTATTTTCTTCTATGTTATTCGTAATATTTGGTTTTATGGGCGGCTTATTGGGCCTACGCCAACCATCCTGTCTCGCCGGATGATCATCGTGCCCAGCATTGATTAGCGTCCCAGCTGGACACTAGGACGATCGCGCTGATGGGGCTGCCACCTTGGATCTAGCTGGACGCGATACGGCATTTCTTACTCAGCCGCTGGATACCAGAACAGACGCTGTTTGAGCCGCACCTCCGTGGTGAATCAGACGTTCGGCTTGGTGAAGGCTTGGACTTTTACCCTTACTGGCGGGGTGGCTCGCTTTGACAGGGCTGCTTTTCGGATACGTGTGGGTTTTTGGAAGAAACTCAGCAGAGTCCAATAACTGTTCAGTCCCCCCACATCCTAGGCAGCCCCCGCTGCTTGTCCGGGGCTGTTTATTTAATTCACAACTAACCTCCGTCTTGTACCACGCAATAATATTTCGTCAGCATGATTGCGTACAACTTTCGCGATCGTGCTTTGGCCGACGTGTTTTGTTTATCGTCGCGGTTTGGAGTCACCACTTTCTTGTAAGTTGACAGTCCAGCTCGTATTTTGGCTCTATCCACGGTTGAAGGCAATATGTTGATGCGTTGCTTCTCTTCCTTCGACGACATTTTGATAACTGAAGTGCTAATCTCAAAATCAAAATAAAGGCATGATGCTACACGCACACATCTTCAAAATGAGGGGTGTACAAAAAATTTTAATGCACGATGAAAGAAAATGCGTTAACTTTAAGTCGACAAAATTTTGATCGAAACACTCTTTAATACATTGAAAAATGTCGTCGATTTCAACTTCAAATCGTGGGGAGCATAGTCCAGTGATCAAAAGAACCAACAAAATCCAGTACATTGCTAGTAATTAAAAACCCACAATGAAGTTCAAAAACTGTGGGCAAAACCCGAATTTTCTAGACTTTTCCGATGACCTACTGGTGGTCTAAAGAATCCCTCAAAAAGCAAAGTCCTTCAATTTGTTGGCCAACCAATCTTGATTTTAAAATTCCGAATTTTAAAATTCTGACTTGTTTCATTTTGGCAAAATGCCGGGTAGCACCCACCATTCGAGCTTCTTGCGTATTGCGTAACTTGCCTTGGGTTCTCATTTTGCAAACGAGAACAAAAATCGCGCTATATAAGGCACTTATCTTTAGTTGCTAGAAACATGAACATCAAAGAAAACTTGTAAAGTATTCGAGGTTTTAGACAACAAAATGATACACGTGCGTTGCGTGAAAAACATATTGTATCAACTATTTCTTGATTTCAACGTCGTTGAGAGTTCGTAGACAATTCGCTAAATTGCCAAACTTTTTTCAGTTTAGTTCACCACCTGAAAATTTTCATTTATTGAAAATCCTCGCTCCATCGTTACATTTTCTTGCGACAAGATGAGCACCTTTTCAACAAATGTTGTCGAATTTGGATGCGAGTTATAAAATCAGGGTAAATATAGATGACGTAACGCGTTAAGGACGTACGGGATCAAGTCCCTATCACTTCGAAGTTTTCTGAGAACAAACCTCAAATACTATTAGGATTTCGCTGGAGCATCCATAGGGTAGCAATTTGAGCGTTGTTTGTTTTGTTTTGTTTGTGATTTTTAGTCTCACAAACGGGAAGGGATAATTAACCTAACCTATACTGCCGGTCTACACATAACTGTCCCATGTTGCTTTTGGTCAAATTGCAGCTTTTTCAATAAATGTTTAATTTTTTAACTATACTATTGGATACAAACAAAATATTATATACTTTGTTCTGAGTTTGTACCAAAAAACATCAAGTTAGATTGTCCCATGTTGAAATTCTAGGCATAAAAGTCCCACTACAACATTTCTTAAGAGATCTTAGAAAACAAAATTGATTTAAGTCTACAACATTCTTTGTAAGAACTACTCGACCCTCAGCTTTGATAAGGGGCTTATATGTAAACTTAAACAATGACTTTGACATGAAAACATTGAAATTAAATAGTCTATATAAGCCACCATTTGTATTTGATAGTACTGTGTTTTTAATGATGATATGGTGATAAAAAATAATCAGAATCAATGTAGGAGCATAAACAATAATGCACAAGGCATGTGTATTTGAAAACGTAAATTCTATCGCCAACGATCCATCAATACGTCATACAGTGCGACTGATTTGCCTAGAATTTTCTGCTGCAAGGCAAGATTCTATGCATATCAGTCCCACTGAATATTTTACCTCGTATTTTACATACAAAAATAATCTTATTGTTTGTAATACCACAGCTAACATCGAAACTTAGCCACATCGTCAAATGCCACTCATAAATTTGTGGGTTTTACCACGAATCTTACCAGCCCTACACAATAGTGACGCAAAACTTAAAACTTTTTTTTCTCAACTACAACTTTTGCAACATGGGACAGTTATGTGTAGAACGGCAGTATACTTCATATGAAAAAATCACTGCCTCCAGTTTCACCTTAAAGGGTATGTTAATGGAGATTTGTTAGAACCATAGAAAATAGATCGACAGTATTTGACGGAAAATTTTTCAAATTCTCTCGCTTTTTTAACTGCCAATTTAGAGGCAAACCCGATTTCCATATTAAGGGCACCCAACGAACTTCGCAGAATTTCAGTTGAAAAACGATTTTACATCATTTTTATATAAAGCTCTCCATAGGTAGGTAATTCTATTGATCAAATATATCGTCACGCGTCAATTGGTCGATATTTTATATGACCGGCGAAATTTGCGAAATTGGCGAATATGCTTTTGTAAACAAACATTTAAATTAACGATTTCTCATGAATAAAAGCTCAATTTCTTAAAATAAGACACAATCAAGTAATAGAAAGCTTCTACTAGCCGAGTGTAGTCTTGGTTTTTCAAATAACTCTTTTTCGCTAAAAACCGTCGATTCAAATGTTTGCTCACAAAAGCAGATTCACCCATTTCGCAAATTTCTCCGGATTTACTTTATTTAACAGGGGTTGGAAAATGCAATTTTTTTGAAAAGCAAAAACAAACATGCCTGATGCATTAGGTGTCTTTGTTATTGCTGTAAGGTAACTACCACAATAGGTTTCTGTCCACAGCAGTGACAAACATTTCTCTATCATACAAATGGATTGAGATTTTATGGTATTTAAAAAATACAGCAGTATTCCTACCCCTAGAATTTCAGTTCTTTTTTGCCCAGTGAACAAGCGAACGGTGCATCTCGTTCGGTCCGCTCTCCGTTGCTTTGGAAGCTTTTCACGAGTTGTTTCAAGTCTTCAGTCTAATTTTTTTTTCGATCGCGAGTGAAATCGAGTTTTGGTTTCGCAAGTCGAAAACGTTGTGTGTTAAGCAGTGCAACAACGTCATTATTTGCAATAAGTAATATTGCCACGATCTAACAGCCATATTGATCCGCATCTATACAGCACGCACACGAGCAGTCCATTGTTTGTAGCGTGCACTTGTTCATCTGCTAACCACCACCGACCAGTATCATCATCATTATTATCATCGTTCAGCTCCACGCCTAACCGGTACACTCGGCCACTCATCGTCGCTCGGCTGCAGCAGATCAGTGATACATATAAGATAAGTTTTTGTTTGTTTCTCTTCTGAATATATTCTAGCTTTGTGTGTGTGTGAGTGTGGGAGAATGTGTGAGAGAGTGTGCTTAGCTTTAGTTTGATTTTCTGTGTTATATTATATATATATATATATATATATATATATATATATATATATATATATATATATATATATATATATATATATATATATATAATTGCGTCAGTGGTTGAGCGTCATAAGCTCCCACGAACAAGCCATGGATGATTTATCGGAAGATGAATCATCTATGGCGCAAAATGATGGGATAGCTCTTAAAGTTACCCGATCCTGTGCTTATCCAGATAATTTAACTGGTCCATAGGTTGTCTATTTTCTGCCAAAACGAAACCTCTCAATATATATCAAATTTCGAACGATCTGCCGAAACGGTTCTCGGCCGTGACCGAGATAATTAAAGTAAGACCGAATAAACTTTGAGTCGTTGTGCCGAACCTCAAGCAAGCTAGTGAGATTGCTGTCTCCCAGCACTTTATACTAGAATATAGAATGTATATCTCAGCTCGGAGTATTGAAATTGAGGGGTGTGGTCACCGAAGCGAGTTTGACCCTTGAGATCCTGTTGAAGCGGGGGGTTGTTCGATTTAAGAACCCTCTGCTTTCTTCAGTGAAGATACTGGATATGCAAAATTTGGGCGATCACTAAAGGTGAAAAAAAAGGTGTACACCGACAGACTCGTTTCGTGTGACCTTCTCTGGCTCAGCTTTCCCTCAATACGTCGAGTTGGGAAAACCTCGACTACCTGTGCGGTTGTTCGTACCTCGGGTTATGATCTGCCAGAAATGCAAGCAGATGGGACAAACGATCTCCCATTGCGGCAATAAGGCACGCTGCTTCAGTTGCGGGAGAAACATGAGGATGGCGCCTGCGCAGACAGCACACCAAATGCGCTTTCTGTAAGGGAACTCCTCCTCGTGCCCGGCATACAAACAACGCGGGGAACAATTAGAACGCTCGCTAAAACAGCGTTCCAGGTAATCTTTCGCCGAAATTGTGAAAAAAGCCTCACCATCACCCAATGTTAATACAAATCCCCTTGCTCCTCTGTCAGATGACGAGTCTGACTTTGATTTGGCTGAAGAGGGAACATCATTCAGATTTCCGGAGGGTGCTTCACGGAAGAGAAGACGCGTCCGCCCACGGAAAGTTGCTGAACCGGAGCCCAAAACCAGCTTGCCCATTTCAAGGAGAGGTGAAAAAAAGGAAAATTTAACTCCACCTGGTTTTCGTAGTACTAACTACACCCAGGACTTTCCATCTCTCCCGGGGACATCCAAAACCCCTGAAGCCCAAATTTTAAGAACAGAAGGCCCCTCCTCTAGTGGGATGTTCTCATTTGGTGACATTGCCGAAGGTATCAAGTACCTCGAAACTTCTGACCCTCTCAAAAGCATTGTTTTGGCAATGCTTCCAACAGTGAATACTTTTTTGAAGCAATTGACAATAAAGTGGCCCCTCCTTACAGCTATAATTTCCTTCGATGGATAATTTTCCATCGATCTTCCGTTTCATGATTTCAACATTATTCGTCATGATTGTGAAGATTTGCGTGGAGAGAGTACTTTTG
>JASCZW010003535.1:0-29781 GCA_034211315.2 Aedes japonicus
AAGTAAAGCAAAGTTGTCGCTGTGATGTTCTCACGGCCAGTTTACAGTGCATTCGAAACAAAGGTAACATATCAATTCAATTGGAAAGGGCCCAGCACCCATCGTCAGTCTGCGAACAGGTTATCTCCGAGTAATCCGAAGTTTATTTACTTTTTTATTAAATTTCGCCACGTGCCGCACTACTGCCCGCCCGATGTGAGGGGTTGGTGAGCCGGATAACCTTCGGCACGCTCCGGTGATTTGTTGAACAAGGCGACAAAGCGAGATGGATATTTCCAAAACAACCCACAAACAGACGGATCAAATCTGTGAACAAGTACTGCTGGCTGCTGCAAAATAAAGGGGAGAAGACAGGACGCAGAAAACTAATAAAGTGAATATGAAGTCGAATTGATTTGTAAATGGAACAATTTGCGCTGATAATCTGCAACTGATGGATTGATTCGCAGAACAATGGTGATTGGTGAGAGTTTTCAGTTGGTACGTAATCATGTAAGAATCGATTTTTATCAAACAAAACTAACTTTGATATGAAATTAGTAAAGCATCAATGATGAAACCCGGTTTAACGATGCCCAAGCAACGACACAAGGCCGGATTTATTTTTCGAATAACATGAAATCGAATAACATTGACCACAAAATCAACGCAGTTGTCACGATCCTATTACCGTCGAATATTTCACTTCCCGCAGAACCTCAAAACTGGTGCTGCTACTCCAACAGGTTCGCATTCACTTTCCCGCTGCGTGGTGGTGGCATATCAATGTCTGTGACCCAAAAGTCAATCATGCGGCTCAACTTTGCTATGCATGCTCTAATCCGAACGGGAGATTAAAATAAAAACTTTTTTTTTCTAAAACTGGTTTTCCCTCCAAGGAATGGCCTTGCCCGGAGCACAGGAGGTCAAACAGTAAAGTTGATGTTTTCTTCGAACATTGCTGGACTTGGATGCAGGGCAATTTTGTAGCAAGAAAAACAACAAACATTTCCGGAAAATCTGCCTTTAACCTTAGCTGACGGCATCGCCTTTCTCCGAGCCAAATCGAGGCAGGATCGCATACAGGGGAGAAAATTTATTCATGTAAGCAATTCCGGAACGAGGCTGACGAAGGCAACGGCTCGCGGATTACTGGACGAATTATTTCCGCATATAAATTGACATTGTGGGGATTTCAGTCTTTGTTGCCGTTGCCGACCTTTGCTTTGTTTTCGGATCTTTCAGCTTAACTGAATGTAAGGGAATTTATGTTGCCAATGTGGAACATTCAACACGAGCGGTTCGAACTCAGCGAATGCGGGGCTAAGGGATGTTTTTTTCTTGTATGCGGTGATTTTCCAGTGAGAAGCGTTTATCAGTTGCTATTACTATTTTTTTTTTTCAAGGCAAGGCAGACGGTCTATGATCAATTCCAATAGGCGCCGTTAGGATTTTCTGAGACGAAAAATCTCTGATTACTTCTTCGTTCGAAAGGGAACTAAATCCGTTGGTCCCGACCCATATGTTGATGGCATAATAACAATTCAAAACAAGTGGTCATAGCTACACAGAAAAAAATAATTAATTTTAACAAGCGCGTAAAATTCCCCCTCGTGTAATTCCAAGCCAAAGGAGCGGAAACAACGATATTGTTTGCAATCCTTCATACAACAGGCTCGATTCAGGCGTTATCTGGCTTAAATTTACATAAAATATCCCATTATGTTCTGCCAAATCTAGCATTCCCTTTATGTGCATTAGATAACGCTGAAAATTCAGTGTTTCTTTTTATCTGTGTAGTTGTTACTTTCTTGATGTACTCAGAGTATGAAGTTTATAAGTTTATGGGGTTAATCATCAAATCATGCTTTTTCTGGTTTTTCGGTTTTTTAGGTTACTTATCTATCTGCCGGCAGTGGTAGTGTAGTGGTAAGCGTGACTGCTACTTAGCACCCCAGTTGGTCTGGGTTCAATCTCAGTCGAGGTCAGTGGGATTTTTCTGAGGCAAAAAAAAATCTCTGTTCACAAAGGAAGTAAAGCCGTTGGTCCCGGCTCATGTGTGGATCAGTGCAATATATATGGTCCAGGTGGTAGAGTCCTCCTCCTGGCGTCGGTGGTTGTCGCCATGTTGTGAGGTATCACACAAAACATATTTCATATTTATCACTTAGTATTCAAGTTTCGTTTGTGTAATTCTGCAGTAACAAAACACATATTTTGTTACAGCCGAGTTCATTTCACTTATACGAAATACGAGATATTTCATTGATGTTGCTCAAATGGTTTACTAAGACCATTCAAAACAAACATTGGAGTTAGTCTTTGCAAACTTGCAGTGAGGTAAATTTAATCAATACGTTGTATACTTAATATTTTCCAGTGTATGTGTTGTTTATTATGGAGTAATTTTGAACTCCTGCGATACATAACACATAAGGTACACTTTTGTTCCAATGATGCGTTATGATACTTCAGGTTTTCAAAATACGTTTTTTGAGCCACATTCGCAACGTAATGAGAAGAGGGATTGCAACAAGCCGTGCTCTGAAACTGACGTGTTTTGTTTTTGCTGCGTCGTTTTCGCGAAACAGGAAAGATCACAATTAATTACGTACAACTGCAGACTAATATGAGTTGGAGATAGGCGTTTTGGTATACAATGTGACGATCCATACACATATAATAACTTGACAGGTCCAGTACTAACGAACAACGTGAAGAAGGGGGCAGTGTTAGAAATAAGTCGTTTTCTGTCGATGACGGTAATTGGAATTAATGGACGTTCAACCTAATACAAATAGTATTCAAACTTAACGCTCGTAATATCAGACTTAAACAAACAGTTAAATCATAAAAACTCCGCGTGTTTTGTGTGCGGCGTAGTGAATATAATCGATTCCTTCCCAAAATATGTAATACTCGGTAGCATTTCCCCATTTTAATAGTATTTTTTTTTTACACCCGGAGCCAGAGTTAAATCAGTTTTGTTTTGTCATTGCCCTGTGATTGTGATTTTTGAAGTTTAATTTCTACTCGAAAGTGTTTTTTACCTGCGATTTTCATTGTTTTTCATTTGTGCACGAAACACTAAATATATTCGTGCTGTTTCACGCATGATGATGATGGAAATATTTGCCGAATAGCGGAGAGCTTCTCTTTTAGAGACATAAATGCATCCTTTAGCATCACAGGGTGGCCGTCCAAATGAAGACTGAACATCAGCAACAATTTCCGGTGAGATCTATCCGATTATAACTAAATTTGAACGATACTACTAAATACGTGCCATCGTCAAAACAATATGACTTGATGATGAAAGTGTATGCACAATACCAATTTTCATTTGATGTTTGTATTGTGTCTATGCGGGGCTGGTTGTAAGCGAAAGTGATCTCGGAATGGACGTGAGTAACCAGGAATTCTGAAATGGGTACATGGGAAATGTATGAACTGGCATTGAAATGGGATTGTGCACACACACACACACACACACACACACACACACACACACACACACACACACACACACACACACACACATATTCGCAACGTAATGAGAAATGTTGCGTTTAATTCAAAGTCAATAAATAATGTTACGTTCTTGCAAAGTTCAATTGCAACAGTCATGAGGATTGAAATATATCCACATGAAATGCACACCACCGACCATATGTGTCTGGATATGAATGAAAAATTATTCAATACATAATTTGTACAGGGTATCTGCAAATTATCCGTACAGACTCTGTCGGCATGCCTCAACACAACCAAGCGGATTAAACAAAGCATACCTACAGGGCTTACAATCTTGACCCATTGTCTTATTATGCAGTAAGTTAGGTGCAGTTGTGATTTTGAATTCATTCAAACCGAATCCGAAGTTGCGCGCAGATGTTATTGAACTTTTTCGAAAAGGAATAACTATTTCAGTGATTGTAAAGGCCCTGAATATGGCAAAATCTACAGTGAGTGACGCAATGAAACGATACCAACAGTTTGTAACGCTAGATGACCGCGTAGGGGGAGGAAAAAGCGCACCATTTGGACTCCACAAATGCGTGAGATTATCCGGCGACAAATCAAGCGAAATTCTTCGATTGATTTGCGAAAGTTGGCGAAATCACTGAAAATTTCTAAATCTTCAGTTGATGCCATAGTTCATGACGATTTGAAGCTTCAGTCATATAAACTGTGCAAGAATCACTACTTGCGAATGACACCAAGAAAGCAAACCGGTTGGGAAAAGCTAAGGTTCTCCTGAACCGCTATTGGTCAGTGCTGTTCACCGATGAAAACTTTTTCACTATCACAACCACCAAAATTATCAGCAATTGCTTCCTGCTGCTTCCAAAAATCGTGGAAGTATTTCAAGGAGTCATCATCCCGCTTCGGTCATGGTTTGGTCTGGAATAACTCATTCTGGCAAAAATCCTTTTGACCTTCATCGACAAGGGGGTGAAAGTGAATCAAGCGGTATATCAGAAGCTACTTCCTGACACAGTAGCTTCTTGAGCATTGCAGCATTTCGGCAAAAATGAATGGATTTTTGAACAAGACTGTGCTCGGGCTCATGGAACAAAAAAAACTGTTAATTATTGCGAACACATTTTTCCAAGCTTTTCAACGCAAGATGAATGGTCTTCACTCTCACCGGACTCACCGGATTTGAAACCGATTGACTTTTTGATATGGTCCATCTTGGAGTCACAAACATCACTTATCCATCTTGGAGTCAACAAATATCTGCCGAAGAACTCGCGGCCATCATGGAACAGCACGAGGTGGCCATTTTGAAATGTACAAATAAAACTTATAATTTGCAAACATATTGCTATAACAAATACACAATACACATATTGATTTTTTAATCCAACAGTAAAAAATAGTTTCAACACCATTTTATTGTACGGATAATATTCACACACCCTGCATTATGCTACAATAGAAATCCCGTCAAATGCAGTCAAGAAATTTTATTTTGTCTGCCCCAACCAGAGCGATCAATATTTGAAAAAGGCTTATTTTGTGTACAAAAAAATCATAATAACTTTTGTTTGATATACGACAGCAGCCCTAAAGTTTGATCTATTATTTTTCGAGAATCAATGCTAAGACAACTTTGTTCAAATATCTGAACTAAAAAAGTTAGAGCAAAATAACTGATTTTTATAGGGACATCCTAAGCTACATAGGAAAAAAAGCTCTTATTCGGTCATTTCAAAAGCAACATAAAAATTTATGCAATCAAAGTGTGTGTGGTGTGGGTGTGAGTGGGTGTATGTGTGAGTACACAGTAAAAAATAATTAATTTTAACAAGCGCGTAAAATTTCGCCTCGCTTAATTTCAAGCCAAAGGAGACGTAAACAATGATTGCATACAACAATGTTTGCAATCTTTCATACAACAGGCTAGATTCAGGCGTTATCTGGCTTAAATTTACATGAAGTATCCCATAATTTTCTGCCAAATCAAGCATTCCCTTTATGTGTATTAGATAACGCAGAAACTTCAATGTTTCTTTTTATCTGTGTACAATCAATCTCCCGCCGACCGGTAGCGCTTTTATGGAAGAAACTTGTCTGCATTTATAAGTTGCGCAAACATTTTTAGCCCTGGAGATTGAAGATAACAGCTCTATTGAAAATCCAACTACCCATTTCAAAAATTCCATTTCATACACGTGCATTCTGAGGTTATCATCATATACAATAAGCCCCGCATGAAAATCTTCACATATCCAATGGAATTTTGCACACTTCCAGAATCAAAAATAGTCGTTCTTGATCCTGGCGTGTACACTGAGAGTTAATTTTAGTTTATATAATAAAATCAAAGGTAATACTCACAAATCCAGTCGTTGTTTTCTGCAACGAAACTGATTTGTACTTTTTATAAAGATATATTCGTTATTCATGACAATGGCGCGTGTGCAACTGTCAAAAGCACGATTATTTTGTTGACCCAGAAAAAACATTCGTGCAATATACGAATACAATACGGCGAGCTACGAATATTTTGTCACAAATTAAAAAGAATCGTCTCTCTGGTGGTTGCATAAAGAGTGTATCGAAAATAAGCTATCCATAAACTTTCTTTCAAATTATGTTGAAAACCGATATTTTATTAATACAAAAAATTGATCCTTTATTGTACCAGGTTAAACTTGAACATAATGAAGACCGGATGAAATTTAAGTTATTCCTTCACGAATTTTCGAACTTTGGATCAAATGCTCGTCATCAAGTTCCGGACAAGTGTTGCATCGCATTTTTTTGACGCTTGAGCCCAAATTTTTTTGAACTCCTGCATGTTCCCAGCTTCCTTACCAGTCTTCTTGAAGACCCTCTTCACGATTGCCCAGTAACGTTCGATGGGTCGAAGCTGAGGGCAATTTGGTGGATTGATATTTTTCTCAACGAAATCTATACCCTTTTCCGCAAGCCAATTGAGAGTGGTTTTCGCATAGTGAGCCGACGCTAAATCCGGCCAAAATAGTGGAGATGTACTATGTTTCTTATATAAAGGCAACAATTTCTTCTGGAGACACTCAGATCGATAGATTTCCGCATTTATAGTTCCGGTAGTGTGAAAAATGGTTGACTTCAAACCACAGGAACGTATTGCTTGCCATACCAGTACCTTTCGACCGAATTTATCCACTTGAATCGACCTGTCCGCATCGTTTACATCCTTCCCAACGACGGCAGTAAAGTATTGTGGACCTGGAAGGGTTTTTGAGTCCTACTTTACATAGGTCTCATCGTCCATCAAAACGCATGCATCCGGACGCTGCAAAAGACAAGACGCGAATACAATTTCCGGGCCCTTGTTGCTGCTCGCTTCTTCTGTTCTGCACTTTGTTTCGAGATTTTCTGCTTCTTGTAGGTCTTCAGGTGGTTTCGCCTCATAATACGCTGGATCATGCCGACACTCGTTCCTGCTATTTTGGCCAAATCACGTATTGACATTGATTTGTTCTTCATGATTAGAGATACCACTTTCTGCTCCAGTTTCGGGTTGGAAGAACCGGGTTTTCTGCCTCTTCCTGGTAGCTCATCCAAAAAATAGTGTTCCCCAAACTTATTAATGATGGTTTTAACACTCGCATGATGAATTCCAAACCGCTTCGCCAATTTTCGCACAGTAATACCCTTCTCACTTAGCCATGTGTCCAGAACCTTAATTTTCACTTCCGTTTCAATACGCGACATTTTAAAAACGCAGAATTTGAACCGCACAAACAAGTAAACAAAAGAAAGCTGACAGTCAAACGCACAGCATGCAGTGTTCAGAGCATAAAAAACCATCACAAATACATGCGTACAACGCAAATGTATGTGGATAGCTTATATTCGATACACTCCTTAAAGAACTGCCAGATCTACTTTATCGACTTGAAATGTAGCTGACGAAAAAAGTTCAACCACGTGGAGTTGTCCTCGTTTATTTTTGTTTCTGACATGGGATTCGAACCTGAGTTTTTGTAAAGAGCTGATACTGAACCCCTGGTTGATCTCACCAGGCCCTGCTTACTCTTGAAGAGATGCTTGATTAATGAATATGGAGTTATAGCTCTTGACAGCGCTTTGATAAAGTATTCCCACCCATCCCAGTAGCAACACCATTTTGCATGAGTACGATAAAAGAGAAATTGCGATTGGCTGGTCTTCACGAAATTCATTTCGTGCATTCTACAAGAAGGTCCAAAATCCATGTTTACAAAACGCGTGAAAGCTAATTTACGAAAATTACTAAAACGACCTCACCGAGATTCTTATCCAATGCAGAGAAGCTCGTCCGAGTGCGAGGCAAAGCACTTAAAACCAAGAATCGAGCGAAACCTACTGACGCACAACCTATCTGAACAAACGCGATTGAGTGGGAATCAGATAACTTCACAACGTCTTACATATAGCACTATGATGTTTCACAATTTCAAATTTTATTCTGGTTGAATAAATCAATTTTTATTTTTTACGAAAATTACGCAGCAGCAGCAAAACACGTCAGGTTCAAAGCACGGCTTGCTGTGATTGAAAAATGTATTCAATCAAAGGTGCTTGAAATTCTTTCATCTACAACTTTTTTGCCTTTATTTCTGAAAACAAAAAAGTTAGATTGTTGATTTCTCTGAAAACAAGGACCACCCTGGTTTTCATTCAGACCAAAAGAAGGACCGCATTATTAGAAACAACTTTGTAAAAGACAATGTTGCTCCTAAATTTCAAACTCAGGCGTAAAATGTATCTTTCCAGCTTAATTCGTATTCTGGACCACTGTGAACTGATCTAAACAACGATTTGTTTATTGTGTCTTTGTATGGATTTGAAGTTTTCCAACACACAACGACACGGTTTCTATTGATGATGCGTCTCCAAATATCCCGACTCACATCATTGTTCGCTGTCGCAAGAGAGCCGAGGTTTATTAACTCCTCAGCAACCTCGAGTTCATCACCGTCGATCGTGACACTGCTACCAAGACTGCTCCTATCGCGCCCGGAGCCACCTGCCAGCATGTACTTCCTTTTAGACTCGTTCACCTCCAGGCGGCGGTTTTTGCCCGAAATACATAAGTCTGCTGTTTACGATTGTCCTTGTATCGTTCCACGTTCTGTTGAGTACAATGTTACAGCATTTATTCTCTGGCTGCGTTCTTCTCGTTAAACGTATCTTTACAATCACTGTCGAACCAGTCGTTTCGTCTTCTGCGTTCCATTTATCCTCGGATACCTTCAGCTGTCTTTTGCATGGGCTAACCAGTTCTCAAGAGGCCTACTGCGACCTCTCCGTCAACGTAGCATCAAGGTTTTGCGCGTATTCTGTGGCGACTTCTGGTTGTTTCAGTCACTCAATATTGTGCCGTGCTGCGCGCTGGTAGCGAATGTTGTTAACAACGGATAGTTTTGGACGCATTTTTACCATGAGTAAATAGTGATCCGAGTCGAGCGCCTCGATAGGATCTTATATCAAGGATGTCCGAAAAGTGTCTCCCAAAAATAAAAACGTGCTCTACTTCTGATTAAGTTTGCTGGGTAGATCTCCAGGTATACCGATGTCGGAGGCTGTGCTGGAAGTACTTCGTATGGCTAGCGTTTGTTTGTTCATAGGCACTGAACTAACTAATTACCGGTCTGTATTTGTCCTCATAACCACATGATCGTATTCACATGTCAGCTGCTCGTAGAAAGCATCCTTGTCTTCTTCAGTTCTTACAAGTGGGAGAGATCATTAATTATGCCTATGTTGAAGAAACGGCCCTTAAACACTCACATTCTGTCATAATTTCTCTTCTTCCCCATCACGATAAAAACTGTGCCAAGCTAGTACGATTCTCCGTAGCTCTGGTAGATGATGTAACCACCAAACGTACGCCATTTTTTTTCTTCCAAGTAATTCTTCTGAATTACTATGAGGTCGAATTTGTGGTCTTTCGATATATCAGATAGCACACGGGTACTTTCAACAAAGTTGAGAGATTTGTAATTCCATGTTCCGAGTTTACAATCGTTACTACTTTTTAACGTTGCTTTGGTCTATGCCGATTCAATCGTTCCGAGCTTTCTATTGAAGTATTCGATACCCACTGGTCTAACTGCCTACATGAAATACACTTGGATTTAGCCACCCCTAAACTGGTGAACAGACGCTGTTTTCAGTCGCCCTTAAAATGGTATCCAGACGATTAGATATGGGACAGCCCAATGGAGGCAATCTTCTAAGGCTTTGTGCATAAATTACGTAACGCATGAATGGGGGAGAAGGGAATTGAGCGACCGTTACTTATTGTGGCATATGGGGGAGAGGGGAGGTTTTAAAATCGTTACGTAACAAAATAACCAATTTGAAAAAAAATCAAAACTGAATAACCCATTTGCATGAATAAAATTTCCTGTGTGCCAAGCAAAGTACAATCTAGCAAGTAGAAAAGGGTTAATTTAAACTAACCAAGAACTATGTTTAAAAATTCTGGGTAAAACTCACTTTCAATACGTCAAATGAAAGCTTTCAATCCATGTTTTGACGGAAAATATCGAAACTGAGCCAAAACTTTGTTTTTGTATTATTTATCACGTTTGCCATAACTGGAACACTGCTCCAACTATCACCAAAGTTTTAAATTTTGGTTCCTTTGATGACCAATCGCATGTGTCTTTTATAGGAGTGGCCATAAGAGAAGCAAGAAATCTGAAATTTTAAGAAAAATTTATTAGGTCTATCTTTTGATTTTCGACCAAATTCTAAAGCTTCGATAAATAGAGACGTACTTTTTAAATGTGATCCTCTAAACGTAAGGTATCTTATAACGATTGGCATCACCAATTGGCGCAATTTTCGATAAATCGTACATCTACACGCTGAGAAATATATTGTTCTGAATAGATTCAACAACTTTAATTGTTGACTCACGGCTTACCCATAATTTTTATTTATTCAAACACTACCGATTTTATTTTTTATTTATTCAAACAATACCAATTTTATATTACCTTAGTAGTGGATAGGTATTTTAGTATCTAAGGTATCTATCCGTTGGTAGTGGATATAGGGTAGGAAACGGCTTAAGCACCCTCAGACCCTATTCCAAGCACGGGGTAAACGTTAACCTACAACGATCATTTTTGGCAGTATGGTGCTTTACTACATGGAGCACCATACTGTAAAATATGAGCGTTGTAGTTTAACTTTTACCCCGTGCTTGGAATAGGGTCTTGGGGTGCTTAAGCCGTTTCCTACCCTAGGTGTTAGAAACCTTGCATTTCCAGGAAATTTACTGTTATTGCACTGTTGTTCTATGCTTCTGCCGTCATGAATTAGTCGTACACAACGCGCCCGTATTCATACACTTCACGGATAAAAAGGAAAACTCTGATTAGTGTATAAAAAAATTAATTAATAATAATTAGATAATAATAATTGCAAGAGGTTAATATTATGCATTGCATAACATACTGTTGCAATATTTTAACTAGATTTAAGTGATATGAATAAAACTTTGAACTTTTTTTTAAATTTAAGAGTAATAAAGGGGGGAGTCTGGTCACGTGTAACTTATTGTTACATAGGGGGAGAGGGGGTCCAAAATCCCGTTTTTTGCGTTACGTAATTTGTGCACAAAGCCTAAGGGATAGAAGTAATTGAACAAAAGGCGAAGCACAACAGTGGGGTATGTTTTATACTTGCAGACAATCACTCCAACATATTTTTGCGTTTTTTTAATTATCTGTCCAGGGTGAGATTTGAACTGGAGATTTGGGTTAGATGTATGGATGTTAACCTTTACACCAGGGTCACTTGTTAGACCTAAGACAAAGGGATGCATTGTGGGTTGGTAAAACAACTTGTTTGAACGGTATCTTTAAGAACAAATTAATAATTCAAGAAAATTTCATTACCCTGTACAAATTCTTTATTCTTTAAATGTTTTTTATTTGTCTCAAAAAAGTGGACTGCTGAGCTTTTATGTAAATTTTCAAGTTCTCAGATAAATATGATACAAGTTCATCCACCGATTGCACAAGAATCTTGATATTAAGTTGTTTGGTTGAAAATCATTGTTTGAAATATATTCCAAACACGTTACGATCGTTGATTTATTTGGAAAAAGAACCTTATTCACAGAGTTGACAATTTATTTGATATGAATGATGCATGGTTGTTATTCGAAGTTAAATGTATTCAAGGAATGAAAAGTATGATTGTTTTGCAAAAATGTTACTCTGTGATGTGTCGAAAAATACAAACAAATACCAACAAAATGGGTTCTTCCCACTCACCGAGGAAATTATTTTGGACTGATGAAAATTTTAATATATCTTCTCTTCTGTTATTTTGAATAACGCCTTCCACGAATTGAACTAATGCAGTTTGATACTGACTGTGCACACCAAGTACAAAATTTTTATAGAAATAACCTCTAACTGGCATTAGCGTTGTTTTTTCAGCTAGCTTAATAAAAATGAAATTTATTTAGCTAGAACTACACTTAAAACAACTTTTCAAATAAATTTAAGGCCCAAAAATTAACTAGAATATGAAAAGAAAAATTAGTAATTTCCATTTAATTCCAACTATCGATAATGCTTATCTTGCCACAAAAGTTGTTAACTATTCATGTCACTAGGGTCGCATAATTTAGCTTAATCAACTACTTACCAGGCAACATTGGTGCTTCTGGCCCAGAAGTAGAGCATAAAAAGTATGGCTACCTTGTTCCATGGCATAATATAGTGTTGTTGACTGAGCAGCTATTTAAAAATGCTAAAATATTCTCTATTTCTCACAGAATTAATAACTGTCCCATTTGATCATTTGCTGCAAAATGATCTGCGATTTTTCGATCGAACGATTTGATAGGTCAAGGAATAGGCAAGTAAGCAGTGAACAAAAGGTTTCATTTCTCTATAGTAACATCCATGCTTATTCAAATGGCATAGATAATAGAAAGATAAATATTATATTAGAGTGAAAACTAATGAAATGTTGAATGAATAATTTGACCATATACCATGTGAACTGTTTGTTCAATCATCTTTTTGGGAAGAAAGGAATTTTGAAAGTTTTATTACACAATTAAAAAGGTAAATTTTTTTAATGGAGTACTGTAAATTACATATGTGAGGAACGCGTTTTTTGTATATTGTTCAAATGTGATAAACTTAACTTGGAAGTATCTCGAAAGAAGCTTTTTGAGAATGTTTATAACCAAGAAGTATATAATTTTACTTTTTTGGTAATTAAAATCATATTGCATAAATCTAACACAACTGTTCACGCAAATATTCGCAAATACCCGAGACTTAAAAAACTGACAAGTTGACCTTCGAAGAGTTGGCTTTCTCAGATTTCGCCATCGTGGAGTTCTCACCCAAATTTATATTTCACCTTTGTTTGAAGAAATAAAAGAAATCAAATAAGTGTTTCAGTTATTCAAAATTTTGAGATTAAGAATAGATTTTTTTTGTCTCTATGTAATTTTTCAAAAATAGCCCTGCCCTTCGGTTCAGAAAGGGGTATGTGCGCGTTCTGTCGAGTTGGTCGCGGCAAATTTCATGTGTGAAACCAGCAACGTTCAAAAGTGCCTGAACCAGATGGACAGCTTGTAATGATCGCTTGAAGATGCGATGGGGGATCATTGCCCTGATATTCCCAAATGAAGAACGTTGTAAAACGTTTCTTGTATTCTTTAACCAAACATGATGGAATTGAGTAAACGAGCGAAAACTCAACGGGAATGATCTCATATATGCATCCATCGAACCATTCTGAACAGCCGTTGTGAGAATATCACCATGAAAATCTCAAATGCGCATAGCGTGTTACCAATCACTAATCCTTTTTCCTTTCATATAGTCATCCTAAAGACAACTCTTCAAAAGCAGTAACATCGAGACAACACAGAGCCATCAGTAAAGAACGGTATAAATGCTAACCAATTTTACTTTCAGCTAAATTTTCTAACACAAGGTAAGCAATCAGATGACCACTGCAAAATATACTGATTATCCACGACATAATATATCACGGGAAAAACGAGGGTCCACCAGGGCACCCAAGTGAAACGATTTGGATAGGGAGCATGGGACCTCCCTATTGTTAACATTTCGCAGAACGAGGGCGGCCCTAGCAGCACACTTGTTGCAATACAGTTGATGTCACTCCAATGCAACTCAATTAAGTCACAATCAAGTCGCTTCAACCAAATATGACGGTTTTGTGTTGCTCGGGGGGTTCTTCGACCCCATCTATTGGGTTTATTGTCAATCGAGGGCTCTATTCTAATGCTGTGAGCTAATGGTGTGAACTTGCTTTTGGAAGGATATTCTCTTTCCTATATTTGCGGGTTTCGTGTAAGTGTCTCTGCGTACGGGCCAGCCCAAACGTTTTTGGCCCTTCATACAGGAGCTTGATGATCACAAACAACAATAGAATCCTAATCAAATCGTTTTTCAGATTATTCCACTGCTATGGAAAGTTACCTTGCTACAATATATGGTAGTATCTCATTATCATCATCTTCATCATGTAATTTTTCAACAAATAGCTTTACTTATTTTTCGGCAGTTTTTGGCATAAATCGGAAGGATTCCGTGTCACAATTTTGAATATGAAACTAATGCTAACATCCATCCCTTTTCAAAAACTACTCTTGAATGAAATTTGTTTAATTTTTTTTCAATAAGGCTATTTTTCGATAGAACCTCAGGACATTGTCTGATCTATCTTTTAACGTGGAATTTTGTTATGGTATGCTCTCCACTAAATTACACCGAAATTTTTCCTGGAACTGTCAAAAAGCGATACTACGAAAAGCAAGCAGCACAATGTCATATATTGTTTCTCCAACTCCCAATCTGTACGCCAATTTCGAATAAAAAATTTGAAATTTTCCACCTCACACATCTTCTCACACAACAAATTTTAAATATCGCAAACGAAAACCTGGTCGAAGCCCGCCCGTAAAGCCGTGAAGACCGAAATTTATTTTCAAGCTTAACCAGCTCCTATGCCTCCACGCACCTATATCGAATAACAACCCGCTGAGCTTCCAGCACGTGCTCTCTGTCTCTGTCAACCTTTCCAAAAAAGAAGAAGAAGGAAAAAACCTCTCCGAGCGCTGTGACGAGGGTCGACGGCAGAATTCGGCGGGTTTTGATTTCCGAAACAATCGTGACCGGGGAAAAAAAGAGGAAAACAAGAGCAACAAAATCATTTTCTTCTATGCGCACTTCTCGGAGGGTTCCCGTGCCGAAGCCCTTCCCAAGGTGCAGCTCCCTGAATGAAAACGTAATAAAAGTATTACTGGAGCGTACGATTTATTGTTTATTTATTAATAACATGCAAATTGAACCGCCATGTCCAATCCAAGGCCTACCCGATTGAAAAATGAAAGTTGCACTCGAAATGTCTTTACACAAAGAGTGTGCCGAAATGTTGCAATTTAGGGAAGAATCGAGTTCAATTTGCATTCTATCCACAAAATGCATTTACCTTTCAGGTTGGATAAAACACCTGCCGTGCGCACTGGGCATTGTCACTCAATTCGATGGCGAATTAGATTGATTGCACGTCGCTCAGCAGCTGTACCTGGGGCCGTCATATCATGGAAGATATGAGCTTTCAAGCCTCTGTCTCAAATCGGAATCCTGCCAGTGCAATCGAACTGATCAGACATTTGGAATTTGGAAAAGCAATCCCTCCCACGCGAGAAGTTTTCCCGAGTAATTGACAATAATTGATTGATTGAATTCAAAATTTCGCATCCTTCTCGCAGTGGTATTTTTTTTGTTTTGTTGGTGTTTGATTTGCAAATGAATTGTACATGTTTGCACGCCTTGTTTTCTAATACGGATGCTGGATTGCGTCCGTCGAAGGCAAATGTGTTAGACGGAATTCGGGAAAGCATTTCAATGTTTGTATTCATTTTGGGGATCGTACTTAATCAAAGCTCGGAACAAATCCATCATCATCGATATGTCTTGACTGTCATCGTCGTCTTCACTGGTTCGTGATTGCGAAAATTGAAAATTAACATAACGATTTGCTGTGGAAAGCCGTGTTCTGCGTCGACGTGGATTTCCATTTCATTTACCGCTTCCCATTGTGTTCATTGGTAAACGTTTCCAAGACCTACCTTGCCTGTGTGGTAGGAAAACGTACGCACTGCTAATTCCAGGGAATTTCCTCCGGTTTAATCGAATCTTAAAGGATGCTGCCATTCGGTGTCTTGAGAAGAGCTATTCATTAAATTTTACTTGGGCTGAATCTCGGAGGAAAACTTTCGCCTTGCTTGCTCAGAAGCCTGCCTGCTTTGTTAACCTGGAAAACAGAATATCATTAACACACACCCGCACACAAGAGAGCGAAGAAAGGTGAATAGAAACTTCTTGCCACCCACCGCCATCTTAAGACCGACGATAAGACGTTGCTGGTACCGGGGTGGCAGGGAGTTGAGGCTCAACCCGGCAAGCTCAGCCGAGCGGTTGTTTAACATCATCTTCTGCGTCGTCATTGTTGTTGTCTGCTTCCATGCTGCCTATGCTGCTGAACTGTGGCTGACTGTGCGTTCGCTTCGCACATGTATTTATTATCAATTTTCCTCAAAGTTTCATGCTTCTAATCCTCTGAAGAATTAAAGTAGATTAAAAGCTAGCAGGTGTTGCAGTGTTGTGGTTTTCGCCAGCATAATGCTGAGTGAAAATACAACGAATGAATGGTTTGTATTAAATATGGAAAATCATGTATGTTTCCTATCTCCGTGGTTTTTATAAACTTAATACGATATTTTATAAATTCATTTATTTGTACTGGCTCAATCGAACCAACTTTACAGAGCCAAGTTTTCATGTTTATTTGCATCAGTTATCTTAGAACTAAGGTTAAGGGGGTAGAACCGCAGTCGTCTCGAGGTTAATAGGACTTAATTTTTTATGGATGGACAAATTCCGGTGGAAATTTTAAACAAAGTATAAGGAAAAATGGTTTTCTTATATCTAAAACATCAATTTACAATTTTTTATTTGAACGTTTTCAATTTCAAAAAAGGTCTTAATGCGATTGGCCTCAAAAATTGAACAATTGCATACACAGAAAAAAAATTTAATAAATAAATAATATTAACCAGCAAGTAAAATTTTTTCTCGTTTGATTCCAAGCCAAAGGAGACGTAAACAACGAAATTGTTTGCAATCCTTCATGCGCCATACAACAATGTTTGCAATCTTTAATACAATAGACTAGATTCAGGCGTTATCTGGCTAAAATTTACATGAAATATCCCATTATTTTCAGCCAAATCTACCATTCCCTTTATGTGCATTAAATAACGCAAAAAATTGCATGTTTCTTTTTATTTGTGTATACTTACTATTAAAATAGCGTAAAATATGTCACACGAGGTTTTTGATCTTTTTTATTGTTATGAGACATAGATTTAGTTTCTAAATAATGGAAATAGAAATTATGATAAAACACTTTAAAAAAACAAAAACACCCATAGGTCGCATACAAAATAGATGTTTCTACCAAAAGATAAGCTTTTTGGAATTTAAAGGAATTTGCTCGAGTTTGATGCAGACAGTTCGAAAAATTGTTAAAGGTTTAATTTTTTAGTTCATTTTAGAGTGAACAACAGAAGTACGAATTTAAATTTTCCTAGTTTGTAAAAGGGTTTTATTTTTATGTGAAAGAGAAAACAAAGATCCACCAAATTGCTTACTACAAAAGAATAATAAGGCTTTAATTTGAATGCTAAAGAAGATGTATGTTCGAGTTGTTCGAGATGTATGAATCACTAGCAAAGGAAAATAACAAACTTGTATCATATAAACATCAGCTTCTGTTATGCCAGATATCGTTTTGAATTCAGTCATTATTGCATAACAAGTTTTGTTTTCATCATAGACTTATTTTGTTATCATTTTCAACATACTAACATTACTGTATAAAGAAGATATTATGCTTTTTAGCAAAATAATTTCAGTTATTAGCGTTAGGACTTGATGCCAAATTGATAACATAATTTGAAAGAAATTCAACAAATTTGTTTGCCTAACAGGATTTGTTATTATTATAAAGCTCAATTCAAAGTAAATCTGATGGTTAGAACATAAAACGCTTAACAGTCATTTGTTGATGTTTTATTGACTAAAAATTTTGTGAAAAGCTTTTCACGATCGAGCGACGCATCTCGAAATTCTTCGTGGTCTGCCTCAAAAATAGCAAAAGTGTTAAAATTCCCAAAGTCAACGGTTTGTCTTGTAATAAAACGTTACAAGGATACTCTGAGTGTGGATAGAGCACAGCGCATCTATCATAAAAGTGACACTAGGGAAAAAGAGCTGAGGAGAAAGGTGTTGAGGTACGTGAAAGGCAACCCAGGTGTCTCCATACGTGATTTGGCAAAGAAATACGATTCCAACTTTTCCACCGTGTGTAAATTTCTTTGAAGAGAAGGATATTTTTGTGCCAGCAAAATCACTCTCTGAAACAAAATTTAGTGGCCTAAAAGCGAACACGATTACTATACGAACGAGTTTTGACGAAATTTGATGGCTGTATTTTAATGGATGACGAAACATATGTCAAAATGGATTATAAAGAAATCTCAGGACAAAATTATTTCCTGGCAACTGATCGTGGGGATGTCCCATCCGGGTATAATATAAAGCCAGGTATATAAAGCACGGACTTTCGCCTATCGTTTGCGGTCAAACCAAATAAAAAAATGATCTTTTTTTTACCTTTTCTTTTGAAGTATTTGTATGATATTCCTGCTATCGTCGTTATCATGTATGCAATTTGAGTGCGTTTGTGTGTGTGAGTTTGTATGTTTGTTTGCATGTCTGTACGTATTTATTTATGTATGTCTGTTAGTATGTATGTATGAATGTATGTATGTATGTATTACATACACTCAGTAGCAAAAAAAAACGAGCAAAATTTTGCTTCCAAAAAACGCGTTGTTCAACCTTCTGTCACTTTGTCAATTATCAATATTTTTGGCTGCAAATTTCACAACACTATGACTAACGTATAGACCTCATGTGACCATGTTGACCTCATGTTGATAAAACTAAGAGATTTAATGTTATCATAACATATGTGAAAAAAGTCATTTTTGGACATAGCGATTTCAAAAATCCGTATTTCTGTGAAAAATTTAGGTAGCGTATTAAAAATTCGTCCATAGCTTAAAATAACACAGAAAATATGGTGGACAAAATTTGAACAGTTTCCATCAAGTTGTTTGGACTACATGATACATGACACATATACATGATTTGTTACGCGTGAAAAATCCCGAATAACTAGTGTAACTCACGAAGAACTTTAAAAATATGGCATTCAGTATGAATTGGTTTGTGAAAACTACGTACACATTATTATACAGTATTATTAATAGAATTCAATTTTCAAAAAGGATTTGCCGCAATTAAAGTATACGTTCTCCCGGATATTGAAGATAAAGCTTGGTATTCTCCAAAGAGAATTTTTACACGTTGTTCATTTGTACTTTATAAGAACAATTCTACTGAAGATCTGAAAACGAATACTGAGTTGCATAATTATAAATACAACCAACGCGTTTCTACACGAAATGCGACACTTTGCCAATGTGAGATATGTGAAGCTGCACGTGTAACACTGCCGAACTTGAACAACGAGCAGAATAAAACTCGAAAGCGAGAAAGGCCAGCTGTTTCGGAGCTCTCAAAGAATCCGCAATTTACGAAAATTTGCACAGTATGTTTATCAGAAAGTTCATGAGGAAAATAGCATTTCTGCACGAAAGTTTAACGCCACAACAAAGTTCTACGGATTGTACAAAGTGAGCAGTCGCAAGCCGGCGATGCTATTGTAGAAGCGTACTTGAGGTAGAAAGTACCCAATGAATGCGAAACATTGTCCTTGGCAAATATGAAGAGACGACCAACTCGTTGCACCATTCCACCATTATAACATCATCAAGTCCCAAAGGTTTTTCAGTTGATGATCTTAGTCTGATCAAGAAAAAGCAATTTAAGTACGAGAAATACGATACAACTGAGCAGCTTGCTTCGAGGAATGGACACTGATATTCCTCCAAACGTACCTAAAATTTGGACACATCTAAACTTAAAACTTAAAGAGCTCAGACTCAGACACAAGCCTTCCGTTTGATTTCTCCAAAGAAAGCGAAGAAGTTCAGTCGGAAGCAACGCGGAAAACTGTTGTCTATTGCAATGATGTCAAAGCGCTATTCGACCACGTGGAAAACAAAAGGGGTGTATGTAAATACGAGGTATTTTACAAAATAGAAGCCATCGTTGAAAAGTTGCGAAACTATCAAAAGAGAAAAAAGAGAGAAGTACACCAATATCACTAAAGTTTGGGCAACGCTTTTTAAGTTAGAGAAGCTAGATTCGGTAACTTTAAATTCATTAATCTTCTGCTAGGCATTATGGGTTATATTGCATTTTAAGTAAGTCTTTTCTGTCACAAGAGTGTAGAGAATCTCGAACTATACGACAGATTTTTGAGAATTACACTAAATGGAAGGACCTTTTATTGTGTGGATCCTCCGGCACTAAACCCAAGCAACACCAAAGCGTCATAATTAGTTGCAGCAACTTGATTGTGACCTAATTGAGTCACATTGAGGAAACTTATACTTGTTTGCAACAAATGTGCTACTAGGGAAACGTTAATCCCCTGTCCTTCACATTACGCTTGGAATACTGAACGACATCTACAAAGCTGTTGAAGCTGCTGATCCAGAAACTGCACAGCGGTGGATGACGGTCAGTGCTTGTCAACGTCATAGCAAGTTCGGTTCATAGGAAGAAACTGTCGTAAGTTTCTTAATAAAAAATCATTTTGAGCTGTATAGTTACTCAACCACTTTGCTGACCTGTGTTATACAAAGCGTGTCTTCAAGAGATACTGGAAGCTAGATATCTTCAAAAAATTGAAGAATTTGCAGACAGTTGGATAAAGTCGGGACTACATAACAGTTCAAAATTCCACATGTTCCAATTTTGAAGTTCAGCAGGCTCAATGCTAAGCAAATATAAAGAACAGGCAAGGGAAACGACACATTTTGTCTTCAGAATCACATGGGAGACATTGAAGGGCCGGAGTCATCTGATTACTATGACGAACGCTTGCTACGTGCCGTTGTTTTTTACAACAGTGCTCATGTTTAATTTTTTTTTAAACATCCGAATATTTTAATAATACTACAAACTAAATTTCAATTTACTTGCTTTTTTTTAATGTATAATCAAACCAAACTTATAATGCAATAAGTGTATTATGAAGAACGACGGTGTTTAAAAACTTTCACCTAAGAAACTAATATGCATGCATACATACATACACAGATAAAAAGAAACATTGAATTTTCTGCGTTATTTAATGCACATAAAGAGAATGCTAGATTTGCCAGAAAATAATGGGATATTTCATGTAAATAAAAGCCATATAACGCCTGAATCGAGCCAGTTGTATGAAAGATTTCAAACATTGTTATATGGCGCATGAAAAATTGCAAACAATTTCGTTGTTTACGCCTCCTTTGGCTTGAAATTAAACGAACTGAAATTTTACACGCTTGTTAAAATTAATTATTTTTTTCTGTGTACATACATAGATACAAAATTATATACGAAGATGCACACATGCCATCTTCAAAAAATATCTTACAAAACAATGTTACTCTAGACCCCCGTCCGATTTTTTTCGTTTTGGCCGCAAATAATAGGGGAAAATCCATACTTCCAATTGGTGAAATTTCAGAATTTCCTATTTTTTGTCAAAAAGTTGTTCTATAAAACACACCGTGATCTACCGAACCAAAGGTCACTGAAGTTCGAGTTCGAGAAAAAATTGCCCTCAAAGCTTAGGAGAAGGATCAGGACCTGATTTAATTGAGGGGGCTAGAACTTCATCGATATTTTGAACTATACTTTTATATAGTGCCACACATACTATAGTTATGTAAGAGGAATAAAGACGTTTGGTTTCAGGAAGGCTGAGTGAGAGCGACGAATGCCAGCAATTGATCCGCTGCCGTTATAATGCTCTACCCTATTGGTTGTCTTGAATACTGAAGCAAGAATCTTTTATTTAATACCATTCAAAACATCCATTCCGACCCACTGTTCCGGTATCTGAGCAAACGATTATACCAAATTGATAACAAATTCTAATACCTTAATAAACAGCTAAAATAACAGAATGAACAACATAAACATCCCGAGCAGGACCGAATAACTCGATAACTGGCCTTGGTATTTATGAACTCAGATTAAGAGGTAAAATACCTGAGGATAATACCATAAAATTGTTCCCACAATGTTATGCGAATACCAAATTGAGGTAAGACAATACCAAAATAAGGCCTCTCAGGTATTTCCAGACATCCAGAAATAACCAGTTTGATATTGAAGATATGCTGATACAATTCTTAGGTATTTTGCTTAGGTATTTTATCTTAATCTGAGCTCTTAATACCAAGGCTAGTTGTCAAAGATCAAAATTAGGTATTCACATGCTATTTTCTCCTGTACGGGTAGTTATGCATTCAACTAATAACGTTCGTAAAAAAATGTATGTTGAAAATGAATACATATGAAAACAAAATTAGCCAATGGTGATAACTAAATTTGTTATGCGATAACAGCAAAAATCAAAAGGACATTTGGGATAACAGAACTTATCACTCATACACAGAAAAAAATTATGAATTTTTACAGGCGCGTAAAATTTCCCCTCGTTTAAACATCGAGATAGTTTGCAATCTTTCATACGCCATACAACTTTGTTAGGAAATCTTTCATACAATAGCCACAATTTGGGCCATATCCAGCCTTGATTTACACGAAATATCCTAGAAATTTCTGTCAAATCTAGCATGCCTTTTAAGTGCATGACACGACGCAGAAAATTAAATGCTTCTTTCAAACTGTGTATGATACCAGCTTGTTATTTTCCTTTGCTAGGGTACCTACCCTTCTTCACTGCGGTCGTGTTTGTTGCGCTACATGTCTATTTACGCACCCCTATGATTGTACACCGAGTATTCATATGAATACCTGAATCTATTTTATTACCATATTTCCTTCGACACCAGTTGTTGGTAAAAGTGGAAATGTGGTTTGGCGACGGCAGGGGTTCAGGATAATAAAATGCACATCAGAAAATAACGATGATACGCTCGCTTTTTAATATTTCAACCTTCGCTCGTATGGCGGCAAGGCTTAAAAAACGTTGAAACCAAGAATCAACGGTAAGCTACTTGTCACAATGCCAACACCTACTCGCGATTTAGCCTTTCGACTGGCTGGCCGGCTGCTTTTATGTTCTTGATGTGGATATACTTTAACGACATGAACATGTTTGTTGGAGTTGATTAAATTTGAAAGAATTCAACTTATCAAGTGTAAAAATTCATCAGATTAATTTCGTATATTAAAAGGCAATACGAAATTAGTTGATTGCATAAGAAATCTGTTCGAATTCCAACCGATCCGGACAGTTTGATTGAAATTCATTTTGCGAAATATTGTGGCTGTGGATATTTTCTAGCAGCAATCAACATTCCAATTTAGTGTAAGTTTGAATCCTGGAACCGGCACAATGGAACTGAAAATGGCTGAAATGCAATATGCTGGCCTTGGTTTGTACAAATGAAGGAAAAAATATTTGAAACGGCAGCAGGTTCTGTTCGTTTCCCCTTCAGAGCGGGTTGATGATAATAGAAACAACAGGAATGATTTGAATTTATGTGCAATCGAGTACAAATTGGAAATTGATTGAATCCGTTGCAGGCGCAGCACATATTGGATGTCATATTTCTAGCTCAAATATATAGATGCAAACTGCTTTTAGTGGTTAGTTGAAATGCAATAGTTCTTTCCGAGGAACACTTTTTTGGAACTCCATCACTTTCGGTTCGTTTACCAGCTCCAGTTAAAAAGAACCCGAACCGGTTTACGATCATTCCATACCAATCTCCGCTCCTGGCTACCGACTTCTGTTTGACCATTTGCATTCAAAACCGTGGTGCTCCGGAGTACTTCTACCTGTATCACATTGTTTACACATGAAAAAGCACACCACTCACACACGGAATCTTCGGCATGAGATGGCCTGGAGGACTGAAAAGATGCTAAGACGATCATCAGCAGCTACATGACGAAAGCTACTGCTGCTGCTGCTCAAATGCTGCCTGTTTGATCTATACGGTCTGCTGAACGTCAACATCCCAGCCCAAGAAGAAGTCAGGTAGAATCTGCCGAACCGATCCACCGTCCGATGAATAACGTGAGGAAAACGTCATTAGTACAAAATTTCACACCAGCCTGCCAAAATATTTATTAGTCTCAGCTTTATTTACTCATCCACATTTCAGCGGTGCTGGAGGTGGATTTGTACGGTGTATTTTTTTCCTTCTTCAACGGACGTTTTCAGTTTATATTGGTCGTGGATAGTTTTAGGAAGGTCGAAAGTTTGGAAGGGCAAAAAACAACTCCGATGAAGAGACGCCATCAAAGTGTGAAGTGACGAACGACGCTCGTCAATTTGTGTAACTTTTTTGCTCAAAATTGCTATTCCCTTGCAAGACAAGGCAAACAAAGTTCAGCTTTCACGTTACCAATTCTAATGATTTATGCAACCAACCGAATGCACATCCACTGTAGCATTAATATAAAGATCGTTTTGAGTAGTTTCCACGAGTCCATTGTGGTTTAAATCGTCGGATCACATCACAGCAAAATAACCATCCATAACCTCGGAACAGACTACCGAACCAATTGCGGTGAAATTAGGCGTGAAACTGATGAGTGAAAGTCACCCTCGCGGCTGCACCCCAAGTTCACACCAACAACGACGGAAAAAGAAAGGGAAAATCAAAAAGTCATTCCACCCACCACCCCTTCCGGAGAGGGTGGGCAAGCCGGAAAGATTTTCACAACATGATAAATAGTGCGGCCAGTAATGTGCTATTAATCCCAAATAGATTTACTGGGAAAAGATTTATTTTCACACTCTCAAACGGTTGATGACGATTTTTCCTCCCCCCCAGCGACGAATTGGCAGAAGACAGGGATTTTTCATCACTCACACCCTCACGACCGACGGCCAGAAAAGACTCCCCACCGGGTCGCAGGGGTTGACGGGTGACGAACAACAGTTGGGATTTCCCCTATCTTGCGTTTCTTTTTCGTTTATTGGACCACGTGTGCGGGACTGCCGTGACGTCCGCCGCAGCAGGGTTTCGGAACCTACGCTTGTATTATTCCGCCTTCGCTGTGTGGTGAGATGATGCATTATTTATTAGTCAGTCAGGATTCCTCCGCATGGTCACTACAGCCACCTACCTCCCCCGTTGCGGATGGGTATTTCACGTCATAAGCACAGACAAATTCCAGCCTTAGTCATTTCCTGCCGGCAGACGCCCTCGGGAGAGTGTTATGTATGGCACGTGCATTTAGTGGGAAAATGTAGCAGAATTTATTTTGGGTCCGAGCCTTCTTACTGCTGGGATATCACGCAAAAGTAGCAAAAGTTGACATGCAAATTTTTACGATTCTCTTAGTTAGTGCAAGAAAAAATATGGGTTCATCCATCAGTGGTGGGATCAAGTTTTGAGTAACTTACCTAGTAAAAATCGGGATGAGGTGCAATTTATTGTTACCATTGATCTTATTTTCAAAATTCTGGTTCGTTTTGATCTACAATTGAATGGCATTAGGTTAGAAAAAGGAGCCCAGAATATTCGATAATTTTTTTCCCTGCGTTTTGGCACAGGCCTACTGATCTATAAATGCCAAGCGTTGTCAAGAGAAAATTAAATGTCAAAATAAACATCCACGCGGGGTTATAAAACAATTCTACCAGCTGATTTGTGTTTTTAATTTAACGGTCTCAAATTAAGTAATTGTTATTTAAAAGATATAATAAAATTAAGGTCTTGTTAAAACTAAAGTTTTTACTTCTTCCGTGTATTTGCTCATATTCATCTTTATTTTTTCTTACAAGCAATGCTTTCAAATCAACTCGATTAAAAAGTATTTGATACTTTAAACTAACGTTGCTCAGCTTTGAGCAGTAATGCAAAACATGGTTTAGGTCTTCGTCTTGGTCGCAGGTATCACATTTACTTTTTGTAATTGAATTTCAATTATAAAGTCTTTCTTTTGTAACTGTGCTAAAACTTCTTATTCTTTTTAGCCTAATCGTGTCTTTGGTTCCAAAATAGAAATGTCTTTCATAATTTCATAATGTTTGATTCCTTTATCTTGTGAGATTATTTTATAGTTTATATTCCATTTTTCTTGAATTTCATTTTTAGCTTTATGCAAGGTGTCCCTGAGAGTAAGTCCATATGATCCTATTGTGACTCTGTTTACCACTGATTTTGCTGCCTTGTCCGCTTTTTCATTAACTTATATCCCTACATGCATATAACTTGGCAACTACTTTTTGAATCCGCAAAGATAACAGTTTTCTTATGGTTGCGCTCTATAGCATAGTTTAGCTTCTAAAATAAATAAGTCCTGTATTCATTATTGAAAAATCTGGACTAAGTTTAGTGCTAAAAGATATTTTGAATTGTGGATCATAAAAACTGTATCCTGTTGTTGTATCTATTTTAGATTCATCTGTATAGAGATCACATAAATCCTGATATTTGTCCTTGATTGTTTTATTTGCTACTAATTTGATTAGAAACGATGATAACGATTTTTTAATTCGAACTATGGTTAGACAAATTTCTAAATTTTCGCCAAATCGTCGGATCGAATTTCCGCTCAACATATTACATTTTTCTTTTCGAATAAATTGAATACACTAAAACTCAAACTGTCATGAGAGAAAATGTCATGACATTCTTGTACTGTTTTTTTTTTTGCTACATATTATAAACATATTATTCAACTTGCCCCATATTCGCTTTATACAATTTTATTATCATACCAAAGTGCACGAACTTTCCATTCAACACTACTCATAAGATCTTGTACAGCGTTTGTACCAATTGTTTTTTTTTTGTCGAAATCCTTTTTTTCTTCATATCTTCTTCCGCTTTCACTACACTCAGCGAAATAAACTTTCGATTTTCATAAGATTATGATTATGATTATGATTATTTTTATACCACAAGAGTTCAACACAATGGACGCTGTGGTTCTACACCCCAACAACAAAAATCATTATGATAATTTATCTTATGAAATACAATGGTGTTGCAAAAATAAAAATATGTAGCAACCTAGATTCGATCCTTGAATGTTTGAGATTATGGGTCCAGTGACTTGCCTAGTAGTATATATCAACACTTGTAATCAGGAAAGCTTAAAAGCGTACAAGAACAACGTCATGTGAAACCAAATTCATTCATAAGTCAGCCTTATGAAATTCCAAAGCATCGTTCGTAAGTTGAACCTTATAAAATTCTTAAGATTATTTGGCTGAGTGTACCTTAGGATGTTTCCGAACTGCACGCTCAGCAATGACGTTTATACCATGTCCAGCCCAAGGAACTTACAAATATTATTGAAATGAAAAAACTTGTAGTGAAAAAAATCATCGAAAGTCATCGAAGTGGAGACGTCAATCTCCTTGTGTTTTCTCTAGGAAAGTGATCAACATTTTGTTTTTTTTTCAATAATTTGTCCGTTTTTCACTCGAGATTGTAGAGCAATGATTCGATGTGCAGTGAAAAAGTGTTCCGTAACAAGTTACGGCAATATTAAAAATAGCCGATCTGTCAAATTGCATGGACTTCCAAAGGACGGAGTTATTAGAAGAAAGTGGTCTTTGTTATTAATATTAGAAAAACCAAGTAATCGACGCACTGTGGGACGAAACGCCAAAAACATGAACTTTTTACAATAACTCGTAAAAACGTGTTCTTAACATTTTGGTGTCTTCAGATGAAAATTTTCAAAAAAATATAACGCATTCAAAGGTGACAAATCTTAGTTGGCAGCTTCACCACAAACGCATACGCTGCAAACTTGATTTTTTTAAATGATGAGATAGAGAGTTAGTGTCTTCGGCAAAGTTGTAGATAATTTTAATACAAACAACATTGCTGTGTGTGAAATATATTGAATTTTTAAGAGTATTGTCATAGGAGTGCGTGAGCCCTGGTATTTGCACAACTGAATAGCAACAGTTATGCATAAAATTATAAAAATATACAAAACATACAAGTTTTTTCACGATAATAGTGTTCTCAATTGGGAATATTAGCATTTATGATAGTTTTAATGGTATATTCGCTACTTCATAGAACACAGGTTAACTCTTGGGGATAATCATGGATACACATGGAACCAATATAATATGCTATAACACATCCTATATTTTGAACCCTATGAGGTTTCATGTGCATCCACTTGCATCCCCGCCTGCTAAAGGGCTATGAAAAACCTATATTTTTCACAATAAAACTACTATAACTTCTCCCATAAAGGTTTTAGACGTAAGGTGAGTATAGAGAAAATTTATATTTGTACAACTTTGTAGAACATTATTTTGACCTAAAACAGCACATTTATTAAATAATCCCAAAAAAGAAGTTTCCACGGCCCGCCATTTTTAAAAACACGTACCTCGCACAGTGACCAGATAAAAGGTTAGTGTTCTCAGCAATGTTGTTTGTATTAAAATTATCTACAACTTTGCCGAAGACACTAACTCTCTATCTCATCATTTAAAAAAAATCAAGTTTGCAGTGTGGTGAAGCTGCGAACTAAGATTTGTCACCTTTAAATGCGTTATATTTTTTGAAAATTTTCATCTGAAGACACCAAAATGTTAAGAACACGTTTTTACGAGTTATTGTAAAAAGTTCATGTTTTTGGCGTTTCCTCCCACAGTGCGACGCCTTTTCGTTTATTTTTACAATTGTAAATACTACATAGAATAGGGCGGAACAGTAAGGTATTTATTTTATTCTCGTAAAAAGAACGTGTTTTTGCATGTCAAAACATAGAAAATCTTTCTAGGAAGCAAATGGTTAAAAGGGGATATACAGTTAGAATGACCAAAAATTTCAATTTATTTTTTTGCATAAAAAGTTAGTAAATTTCCCGTATAATACGCTCCTGAACCTTTTTTTTTCGAAATTCGAACTCCAAGTGTTTCGTTTCATCGTTTTTCAAAGACGCCTTCTTCGCGCGCAGACCGGTAATTAAAACTTTCAACGCGTTTTTCTCAAAACAGCATTTTCGGAGTTTATGCCGGTATTATTAAATTCGGATAAATGTGATAAAATGGCGGAAAACATGTGGACTTTTTCAAAAAAGTTACGCCAAAACTGCAAATTTTTGTTTTTTTACTTTTTTTCAATTCATCTACTAACTGTAAATGTAATTAATGTAATATTTTTGGGTTAGCAGGTTTCAGATCGAAACTGCGACCAGGAGAGCCGTCACAAGCAAAATGCAACGACTTTTTCAACGCACTCTGACGGCCACCACTTTGTTGAAAAAATTGAAAACAAATATTTTTAAATACTACATGGATACACTTATAATGGTAAAAAAGTTTCGATTGATTTGAGTTGAAACTTCCCCTTGAATTTTTTTTTTCAAAAATGAGTTTCTTTTTCTCGTTTTAACTGTATATCCCCCTTTAAGCTATAAGAGGCATATCAATCAGTTTGATTCAACGATAAATTCAACAAACGTTTTAAATTGATCATTTATATTAATTGCATATGCGTTCTAGAAATGTTATGGTAGCGTGACGTCACCACTCGCTTCCTCATCAATATTTTTTCTTTTAACTCAAGGTAGCCTGTTGGGCTGGACCTCATATAAACGTCATTACATAGCCATGTCCCACTGCAGAACATCTTTCGAGTAATGACATAAGGTTAAATCTGGCCAAAAACCGTAGGACCATCGTGTGACCTCAGAAGTTGAAAAAAAAAATTATTCCTTTTGGTATACCGACGCATTGACCGTCCCGGTTGCTCCGCTTTCTGCAAGAGCAAGTTGCTCCACCCTCCTTATAACCTTGAAGCTGATAAAATTTCGTTATGATTATTTTTCGTATTGAAAATGATAAACCTTGCCGAAAACTAGAATTTTCTATCTTATCAAAATCACTAGATAGAACATGTCGGAAATGCTCAATTTTGCATGCTCACTGGCGCCACGTAGCGGTGGAATTCCGAAAGAACGACCCATCTATTGAATGCCCTTGATCTGCTAAACAACTTTTCCAATGGCAACAACTATCCATCTTATCGGAATCTCGAAACAGAACAAGTTGAAAATGCTCAATTTTGCATACTTA
>JASCZW010003536.1:0-179356 GCA_034211315.2 Aedes japonicus
AACTGGAATGAAAAGCAAAACATCTACGCCAAATCACCAAACAATCACGAACTTATTATTGGCGATCGGAAGTCGAGATCATTGTTGAAGGATTATTATGTAACACTATGATGCATTGTTTGACCTCGTATCATCATCATTCATACTGGTATCGGCAATACACCTTAAAGGTGAAACTAGAGGGAGTCCTTTTTCCATATGATTTATTGCGGAGATTCAACCTCCTAGACCCCAACGCGAGAATTATTCGCGTGAAATTTTTTCCGTGTCACACACATACGCATCAAAGCAGTTTGACGTTTCATTTTTTTCTCATCGCCAGCCAGCACCGAAGGCACTTTGTGTAAACAAAAAACAATAGAACTTGCTTGAGCATCCAAAATCGATTGAAAATCCATCGTTTTAACCGAAATTTCTTTATTTGTTATCGTGTTTTGCTGTATTCAAAGTGTAAATACAGATTTTTAATGTAGCTATGGCATTGTTTGTTTTACCTGCTGCGTTTTCTTTAGATAATGGCCTCCAAGAAACAACGCCTGCAACGCCAGGAAACAGCCGCATCCGACCTGCTTCCCAGAGATGATGTTTTGTTCCTGAATGAAGAATATTTGGAGCAACAGGAAGAAACATACAGCGATCCCCTGATCATGCCATTGATTATGATCCAGAACTATCGAACCTACAAACTTCGAATGTTGAAAAGAAAGCGCAGCACCTTGATGGTTTTTCCCAAGATAAGTTGCCGGCTGGCCTTTACGGATGCTGGTTGTTGGTAGCCGTCCGCAACTTTAAGGGACATACCTCAGGAAAGGAGTGTAGGTAGATGGGGAGTTTCCGGCGATTCCGTTCCCGCGTTTATCAGGAGTTGCTGGAAGCTGTCGGAAAAATGTCTGGAAGCGGGAAGTTGTGTTTACATGAAAGTGGTGTGGCAAAACCATCCTGGAATGGAAAGGAAATCACCGGAGGAAGACGGTTTTGTGAGGTTTGCTCTTTTCAACGATAAGGTTCTGAGTTAATGTTGATAAACAATAACAATCCGATAGCATCTGTTAATGACAAGTGAACTTTGAATGTATTACTGTGCACGCAAGAAATTTTTGTCCCGAATAAAGTTGCGTCGGAATCTAAAAAATCGTTGAGGCGGGCAATATAGGTTAGGGTTAATTATCACTTCAAGATTTTCGAGTCATAAAATCACAAACCAAAACAAAACAAACAACGCTCAAATTGCTAACCAATGGATGCTCCAGTGAGAAAACGATTCTTGAAAATTTCCCTGAAGTCCTAATAGTGATTTGAGGTTTGTGCTCTGAAACCGCGAAGTGATAGGGACTCGATCTCGTATGTCCTGGCGACCTACTAATTCAGCATCGTACCATCACGTCACCCAAATGCCGTTGTATTTTTGACATATGACTATGTCTTTGCACAATTTTAAAAAATCGCATTGCGACCGTCACGAAAAGTGGTCAGGTTTTAAGCGTTAATATCTCAGTCATTTCTAGAAAGATTTTCAAAACTTTTGCACCAATCGAATGGAAATATTTCTACTCATCAAATTCAATAGCGATCAATGTTACGCCTTATGTTTAAAAGTATATTCCTAGTAACCCCTTCAGCCCTAAGGGGCTCAGTATTTGACTTCAAATGGAAACATTATTGTATAAAATCACAGACTGCGTAAAAGTGAACAATGTCCTTGGCAAATTTGTTCTAAACAAATTCTTCTGTCTGTAAAATAAACTAAACATATGAGTTTAAAGCCAAATTGACGACCTAGAACATCCTGAATATAAACAAGTTCAGGAAGAAAAAATAAATGCCTTATTAATAGTATAAAGCATTATTTAAGAATATGGTTCGTGTTAATAAATTTTTGGTGATACACGTTAAATATTTTTATTTCTTTTTGGAATGTCCTAGGTTATCTAAAATGCACTTGAGTTCAGAACTTCAGATCTACAGTTGTAACAGTAGCTCTTAGGGCTTTTTGAGATTATGATATGCTTTTGAATTATCTAATCATTATGAATGAATCTTTGGAAGAGCAACAGTCATTATTCGATAATTTTGTGATGTTCTAGATCATCAAAATTGTCCTTGAGTTCAGAACATAAGATCTAATGTAGTATCTATATAAGATCTAATGTAGTATCTATATAAGATCTACAGTTGTAACAGTAGGTTTTTGGAGTTTGCAAAGAAGCAATATGTATTTAACAATATTCATTGAATAGTGTAGAAGGTCAACAAACATAATGCGTCAATCTTGGGATAGTCTAGGTCATCCAAACTGTCCTTAGGTTCAAAACATAAGATCTACAGTTGTAACAGTAGCTTATTGCGCTATATAAGGTGACTATATGTACTGAAACATATTCAATTAATCTTTTGGAAGGTCAATAGTCAATATTTTATAATTTTCTGATACTCTAGGTCATTCAAAGTGTCCTAGCGTTCAGAACATTAAATTTACAGTTATAACAGTAATTTGTTGGCAAAATTAAGTAAAAATTTATATTCAGACAAATTCAATTATTATTTTAAAGGTCAACAAACATTATAAAGCAATATGACATGGTCTGGCTCTTCCAAACTATTCTTGAGATTAGAACATAGTACCTAAAGTTGCAACAAAAGCTTTCTGGGCTATGCAAATCTATACACAGCGTAGCTGAAACATATTCATTGAATATCATGAAAGACCAACAGACATTATGAAATAATATTCTAGGTTATCCAAACTATCCTGGAATTCAAAACTGAAACTAACCTGTAGCTTTCTAGACTCAAGCAGAGTAACAATATGTATTTGACTAACTTGAGTTAGTTTTGAGGAAGGTTAACAGATATAATGAGATATTTTGGGATGTTACAAGTCACCAAAACTGCCCTTGAGTTCAGAAGTTAGGATCTTAAGCTGTAACATCCCTTTATAACCTATGAAAGGTGAAGATAGGCATACAAACACACTCAGTAAACCTACTGTAAGGCCACCAGTCATTATCAGATAGGATTATCTTGTTAGTTTTAGGTCATGTACAACCTAAGGTCTACAATTGTAACAGTAGCTTTATGGGCTATACAAAGTTGAACTAGTTTGTTTGGCATGAATACCCCAAGATTATCTCATAATGTCTGTTAGTCTTCCAAGACATTCATTGAATATATTTGAATATATATCGTAACATTGTGAAGCGGATAAATCTACTGCTACAACAGTAGATTTTAAGCTCTGAACTCGAGAACAGTTTGGACGAATCCCACCTTTTTCAATCACTTCTATGTAATTGAGCACCAATTTCATCAGAACACACCAAATTTCTTGTATAATTACGCTTGGAAAATTTTTAGGCTTACCCATACCTCTCACGCCAAAGTCACGAGTTCAAATCTCACCCCGGGGTATGAGTGACTACGACGGAGATGAACCTGCCCAGGGCTGAAAATCTCGATAATAGAGAAATAAAAAAAAAATGGCTTGAAAGGGTTAATATAAAATATATCGCATTGTAAAATCATTGTAAAATATGGCTTACATTTAGTTTACATTAATTGTTATGTTATATATTCTCCGTGCGAGGAGTAACGATTATGATGTAGAAGGAGATGTTCGCTCATCACATTGTTGTTCACTCTTGGTGCCTCATGGTGATGAGCGAACATCTCCTTCTACATTACATTTAGTTCTGTAGTCCTACGTCATCGTTTCGTACAATCCAATGGGGCTGTTCTACCTTGTAGTTTTTTAAATAAATTTTCGATTCCTACCGTGTGTACATAGACAAAGTTCCATCCCTTATCGTGCTGCATAATAATAAACGTTTTGCTAAGCATATCAATGCAAGCGAATTATAAGTTGTCGTTTACATCAAGCGGTACAAACCCTATCTTTAGGAAAATATTTAATCTTGCTACAGTGACGATTGCTCGACGAGGCGATTTCGACGGAAAATTTACTCCGCATAACCCAGTTATCAGTTACAACTCATTATCTGAATCATGTTCTTATTGCTTTTTAATCTCGGATTCTCCCCATGGTTTATCCGAAAATCTTAAAAAGTCGGAAGAACCCGACCCGACCCGAGTCAAACGGAAGAACTTGATACATAAATACGTCTGATAGACAGAAACACACCCTTGCAGCCTTGATAAGCTTTCTACCGTAAGTATAAAAGTAACTATCACATTGCAGAACTGTAGTACAACTCATTCAAGCGCCATCATGCAGTTCTCTATCGTTCTTCTGCTTGCTCTGGGTACCATGGCCTCCGCCATCGAGATCGACTGGTCCACGGTTTACCCAATCGAATATTTTGATCACTACTGGAACCGACTACCGGCAGAACTGCAAACTTTTCGAAATTCTGTCCCAAGTGCTAGAATAACCAACGGATACGAAGCGATTCCCGGTCAGTTCCCATATCAGGTCGTATTGATCTCCGATTTCGATATGGGCACCGGCCTGTGTGGTGCCAACGATTCTATCCAACGACTATATTCTTACTGCAGCCCATTGTGTCCAGGGCGCACATGGTGGAAGAGCTCTAGTTGGGGCACACAACCGCTCGATTGAAGAACCATCTCAACAACTGATCCCCTTCACAATGGAAGATGTCCACATCCATCCGGAGTACACATTGGTTAACGTCAGAAATGACATTGCGACGGTTCGCCTGACCAGGTCGATCGTATTCAACGACCGTGTTAAGCCAATCCGGCTACCAAATCGATCCGACGATCGGACTTTCTCCGGTGAGACGGGAACCGTTTCTGGATTCGGACGAACGAGTGATGCCAGTTCTAGTTTCTCCGACGTTCTTCGCTACGTTAACAATCCGATCCTCACCAATGCTGACTGTCGTGATCTGTGGAGCAATCCTGATGTAATTGAGCCGCAAAATATCTGTCTCTCGACTTTGGGAGGACGAGCGCCCTGCAATAGCGATTCTGGTGGCCCTCTAACAGTTCAGGACAACGGAGAGAGCCTTCAGGTTGGAATTGTATCGTTCGGAACAAGGGCATGTGAATCAGCAATACCATCGGTTTTCGCCCGTGACGTACCATATGGACTGGATCCAGGCGAATTCGGATGTTGTTTTGGAGTAAAGTAGAACGGTGCAAGGATAGATTAAAATAAACGTTGTTATGCAAAAGTAATTTCTTTTTTTTTTTTTGTTCTCACGTACAATTCTGGGACATGTCATTTCACACCAATCGACTAGGAATCACATTTCACAACCAGTTGATTGTCCGCATATCACATTGCTTGGGCAATACATTTGTTCTTCACGACAAGCCACAGTTATGCTGAGTGGTAGCGTCACATTTCACATAGACAATTCTTTCCTTTGCTTTATGCGTTTACCTAGCCTACAGCGCACAGCATGTAAATCTTATGTACACAAACGGTCACCTCGTTTATATGGTAAACGCTCTTTTCTATATTATGCTATGATTGGTTATTGATTGGAATTTGTTTCAGCTTTCTGTAGACTAAGAGTAGTACTAGATTAATTTGGTAGGTTAGCTGTACGTTTGAAAACTTAATAAATGATATTCTATTGACACCTAAATCGTCTAAAATCGGTCGACTACGATGGGCTGGGCATGTCGCAAGAATGTGGGACGACATCCCAGTTTAAATTCTCGAAAACGCACCGACCTGGCGACCTGACGTAGACGACCTGCGGACCCTCCGCAGACAGTGATGCTACAGTGAGGTACATCCATGGACCGAATATGTACAATGGAGACAACTTCTGTGTACAGCAGAGGCCACACCAGCCTTGGTCTATTTGAATGAAACGATTGGAACCTAAAGATCAGAAAAGGGCCATTGAGCTGGAGAAAGAACACACATATAGGAAAAGAATGCCCTAGTCGAGTGAGTACCAAAGAGAGCCAACAGCGTGTGGAGCAATGGATCGATCTGTTCGCTTACTGGGCTAGTCCAGAAAGCAAATAAACTTCACAACTCAGCATTTGACATTTTGTTGTCAAAAATTAGTAAGGGGCGTGTAAAAGGCATGTAAGGTTCGTGGAGGTGTGAAAATTGTTAAATTGTACGAAATTGAGTCGTACCATAAGCTAAATCGCAGTAACGTATAAAGCATATAAACATTATTTAATTAATTAATTGCGCAATGCAATATGTCAACCAAAAATCAGATCTGAAAGCCCTCGAAATTTATTTACATTTTTTAGGTCAGCCCAGTTAACGAGCATCATCCGCTAACTGTGTTTTGCACTTAGCCCAGTTAGCAAACGGATGCTGTATTACCAAGGCCTGTTAGAAAAATTTGAAGAAATTAGTCCGGTGCTTGATAATTCGAGACCGTCACAATCTTTTGGGACAATGCTTGTTCTTTAAGGCCAACCCATTCCAAAGATTCTCTCTTCGCATGTTCGGGGGCCCACGAAAATCAATCCGCTCATCAAGATTATACCAGTACCAATTTTAATGGCATCTAGTCACATATGCCTCTTACTTTCCCGGCACCAAGAATGCCTGAAAGTGGTCTTTCCCCCTTGCAGTTAGCCGCTCGACAGATAATGCCTTGCGACCTTCCCCAATGAGCGCGTTGATGAACAAACCAGCCGTGTGTGAATACTGAGTGTTGAAACGCTAACCAGGCTACAATGGAAAGTGCAGCATATGAAGCAGTTGAAAGCCGTCTCATGCTCCCGGAATCCGTCCCTTCAGCTTCTCTGGTCCAGAACTGCTGGTCAACGTTCTGCTGGATAAGCTGCGGTCAACTCCAGCACCTAAGACAGTACGTCTTGAAATGCTCATCGAGTGTGGATTGGCGGTGCAAAGCTTGTGTGACCACCTGGAAGCAGTGAGTCAAAAGTCTTACCTAACGAACCCATGTCTATTGATGGAGTTGGTAGAAAGGTTTCCGCGCATGTGAAAATGGTTTCCGGTGATAAGTCTTAAGACCTTCGAGGACTTCATGAACAACGCAGCGAACTCTGCCGCAGGTGCAATGCACATAGAAGACGAAGCTGCCGGGGATCACCAAGCGTTTAATCGGTTGGAATCATATGCCTCGACTTTCGGGTCAGTCACTACTTTTTCGCATTATTCCAATTACGCTGTATGGGATGGTAAGACGTACATCTTTCTGGATGATGAGTCGCTCCTCACACTCATCGAAGAGCAGCTGGTCAGCGATCTCGGTGTAAGTGGAAGTGGCGCACCGCTGTGTCTGACTTGGACGGGAAATGTCTCGAGGATGGAAGCTGATTCTAAATGGATGAATTTGGCGATATCGAGTATTACTGACGGTAGGCGAAAGAAAATGGAAGATGTTCGTACCATGAAGAAGCTTGCCCTGCCGGAGCAAATACTAGGGATCAACGATCTCGTACATCAGTTCCCACATCTTAGAGGGACACGTCAACGAACCAGTCGCCATGAAAACTCGTCTCGGTTGGTGTGGTGTGTGTGTGTACGGAAGTAGCGGAGAATCATCACGTACATTTAATTTCCATGCGTGAGAAGCCGATCGGGATATACATGAACTGGTAACAGCGTGGTAACCTTCGGGCCTGGATTTCTTTGGATCTTTGGTAGAAAAGGTCGGAAAAGCAACGCCAAAAGACGATTCGCTCTCTTAACATGCCTCACTAATCGAACGGTGCTTTGCGAAGTAGTGTGCAGTTTAACTACCACAGCCCGGATAAAGAGTATTTGTCGCTTTATGAATTAAATTTAACAGATTTAATAGGGGTTCGCAACAACGGTAACCATGACAACAACAAAATGGATTTTCATTTCGCCTTCATCTTCCCACATGGGAGCGCATGGTACGATCCGTAGAGCAGGCTATGTTATAGGCCTACTACAGTGACCGGGAGGTGGATGACGAATCTTTAGACAGTTAAGTTATCGAATCAGAAGAGTTCTAACTCATTGCTCTCCAAAATGTTGTGCCGCCCCCTGTCACAAATTTCAAAGCAGTTCATGAGGCAAAACCAAGTCAGACTCATGGGTGCCCACACTACTACGGACCAGATTTTCGCAATTCGGCAAGTGCTGCAGAAATGTCGCGATTATAACGTGCCCACAATATGATCTTTTCATCGATTTCAAATCTAGATCAGCTAGATCGTGCAACGATGGTTCTAGTGTGTCTCTCGAGTCCCTTCTGAATCTCAAAGAGGATTACGGCAAGGTAATGAATTGTCATGTTTGCTATTTAACATTGCATTGGAGGGAGTAATTCGAAGAGTGGGGATAGGTACGAGTGGCACGATCTATAGAAAGTCTGTCCAACGGTTCGCCGTCGACGTTGATTCATAGCACGTCACTTTGAGACGATGGCGGATACGTACATCAGACTTAAGGCTGAAGATGGTAGGATTGAGTTTGTGATTAATGCGTTGAAAACAAAATACATGAGGGGAAGAGGCTCACGAGAAGACAATGCTAGACTTCCACCGCGAGTTCAGATCGACGGTGATGAAATGGTAGATGGTAGACGAACTCGCGCGTCTGGGCTCATTGGTGACCGCCAAAAACGACACCAGCAGAGAGATACAAAGGCACATTATGGGTGGCAATCGTGCCTTCTTTAAACTCAGAAGGACGCTGCAAAGTTGCCCATCTACAAGCCACCGGTAGTCCTCTATGGCCACGAAACATGGACAATGCGCCCTTGGTGTCTTTGAACGAAAGGTGTTTCGTACAAATCAACATGGGCTAGTGAACCAAGAATTGCATCAATTGCTGGGAGAAGCCCCTTAACGTACACACCCCAAGTAACAATTTCAGTTTTATTCCAGCCGTATAGCACTCCTCACGGCTTTGTTGATGAAACTACATTCAAAACTGTTTTGTCCACCAACACCTCCTCTATGCATTTTTATAGCCGAAATGTGTACAAAGTGGCCCACTCTATAAACGGTTGTGAAAACAAATTAATAAAACCTTTCCAAGACCATAAAGATTTTGAAAATGTTCTAGTGAAGGATGTTATGACCACTTGAGAACCATCATAAAAACCTATTGGCCGCCATCAAAACCAGTATAGAGAGCTGTCAAACTTCACGGCGTTATTGTGGTTGTTTTTTTTCTGCTTTGTTCGATTCTCTGCTCTTCTGATTCATTCAACTGTAAATAATGGCTAAAAAAAGCTCAAGTGTTGCGGGAAATTATGTTTGATAGCAAAATATATGAAACAAATTGAGTTTTTTTTTAAAGCGTATCATGCTCCAAATCATATGCGCATTTAATTTTATGGTGAATATTGGCACTATAAGAGCTGAAAATTTATGCGCCTCGGAAATTATGCGAGTTTAAAACAACGAAAACAAAATTGAAAGAAATATATTCCATAAATTAATCAAGAAACTTCTGAAAATTGATGGAATTCAATAAGGTTATCTAAACGAATACCGAAATTTGTCTCAGATCTACAGTTCAAGTGTATTACATTCAAAATTTGGTGTATTATTTTTCACCTTTCAATTATTTCATGTATTTCAATATGGCGATTGCAAGAAATCACAGTTTTGCCAATTTGTCTTAGCAATGGCTACTATAAAACGAATTGGTCATTTGATGATTTCCATCAATTCTAATTTGACTATCTGGTCGCTTGGTAGCTTTCCTCAATGCCAATTAGCCGTTTAATGCATTTACTGGAGGCAAATGGTTTTAAAATGCCTGTTCAACTGACCATAATAAGATAATTTGAATGAGTCCTAAAACGGCATTTCAAAACAGCATTTTATGAGTTTACAAAGTCAAAAATAAAACCTTTGATAGGAGTAAAGGTAATTTTAGTAGTCAAGGTTTAAGATCGTTGTAGAAGAAACTGTGTAGGTTCTTATAAACCTGGCTAAAATTTGAAACCTATTGGCATTTCTTGTTGCCATAATAAAACCGAATTGATTTCTAGTGGCGACCGCTAACATCAGTCGACTATGTCGGGCTGGCTATGTCGTAAGAATGTCGGACGACAGCCCAGTTAAAATGATTCTCGACAACGAACCGACGGACACAAAGAAAAAAAGGTGCGCAACGGGCAAGGTGGATCGATCAAATAGAACTACAGAACCTTCGTAGACTGCGAGGCTGGCGAGGTGCAGCCATGGACTTAATTGAATTGATACAACTTTCTGTATAGAGCAGAAGCCACTCCGACCTTTGTCCGATTGGTAAGGGAAGGTCCATTAATTATGTCACGCAGTAAGGGGGGAGGGGGGGGGGTTTGAGAAAAAGTGACGATCCATACAAAACAATTTGAAGCTCCATACAAAAAACGTGACAAGGTGGGGAGGGGGGGGGGTTAAAATAAGTCAATTTTTGCGTGACGTAATTAATGGACGTTCCCTAAGGTAAGTAAGTACATACTAGATGACAGATAGCTGGAACTTCGGCCATAGCCGTCGAAAAGAAAGATGTTGGCATATTCTACAACCTAGTCTCCTTATAGATCAGTTAATTTTCGATTTTCGCCAAATTGTTTGAATAACGACTGTTCCAGAAAGTATAAACACACCTTATTTTAACGGTCACTTTGAATATAATGAAATATTTCAACATGTTTTGGCTGCGTCCTTTTTTTTTGTACATTTATGAATGACATAGCATTAAAAAAGTGCTCAGTTTTGTGTTACCTGTCAAAATGCGCGGTCTTACTCCGGAACAACGAAAAAGTATCGTGCACAAATGGTGCACTGTGAGTGGACTCTTCTTGAGAAAATTGGCCAAGGAAGAGGGTGTAAGCGTCGGAGCGGTACGATCTGCGACTCGAAAATATAGAGAACAGTGTACGTTTGAAAATGCGCCAAAGAGTAGTCGGCAATCCGGTCCTGTTAGTCCGGATATTGATAAAAAGATCAGGAATGCCAACAAGCGACTTCCGTTCGAGATGTTGCGAAAAAACTAGGAAGCTCGTCGAGTAACGTCATGCGTGCCAAAGAAAGACTTGGGCTAAAAACACACCAAAAGCAGAAATAACCCAAAACAGGTACCGTCCGTGAGACCACGGGCCCGCAAACTCTACGAATCGTTATTGTGTAGAAATTATGGGTGTATAATAATGGACGATGAAACGTATGTGAAACTAGATTACAAAACGCTTCCCGGACCACAATTCTGTACTGTAAGCGAAGACAAAGACATCCCCGAAACGTAGAAGGCATTTTTTACCGAAAAATTCTGTAAGAAGGTTATGGTTTGGCAGGCAATATGCGAGTGTGGTAAAACACCTAGTCCGTACATCACAACGGAGACGATGAACACTCAGAAATACGTGAGGGAATGTTTCCAGAAGCGATTATTGCCGATGATCAGGCAGCATGAAGGTCAAGTAGTGTTTTGGCCTGATTTGGCGTCATGTCATTACGCAAAGGACACTTTAGAATGTTACAAAAGTCAAAATGTACGTTTCGTGCCGAAAGACATGAATCCGCCGAACTGCCCGGAGGCACGGCCAATCGAGACTTTTTGGGCTTTAACCAAAGCAAAGCTTTGAAAATTCATAAAACCAGCGGACGACATCCAAAAATTAAAAACAGATTGGCCAAACGTGGTCAAAATGGTGGGAAGTACCACTCTGCAGAATGGGTCATGTTCGAGGAAAAGTTAGGAGTCTTGACTATGATCAAACGAGAGTAAAATATCATATAAAACACAAATACAAATATGATTTGCCAAATAAAATTATTAAAACTAAAAAAACATGACTTTTTTGTTATTTTGAAAGTATGTTTATACTTTCTTGAACAGTCTATAGATCCTACGATTTCGGCCAAAAAATTTAAATTGGGCACAGCTGGGATACACTAGGGGAGTTGGCATGTTTACCGTCGAGCGTCAGGTGTGTCGTCGTTTTAGCCGCTTCTTCCTCGTGACGATGTCGATGTAATACTTTTTGACCGTCTGGCCGGGGACACCGACCGGTCACGCAAAACCGTCGGACAGCTGGAACTCGGCTTGCGCTCGATACTCTCCCCTTTCTCCAGGAGCGCCATCGAACGTAGTTGCTTCACTGCTGACGTAAACACACTGTAAGAGCTGTCATTTTTTTCTGTATACAACCGACTTATTTTTATTGACAATTCATCGGTGGATCCAGCACCAGGTGGCAGTATAATAGCATGAAAAATCGAAGAAGTTTGTGTCTATGTTGGATGCAAGCGATATGATGAAAATGGCGGATTGGCAAATACTGCTAACAGAAATTATGTATCAATTGTTTCAGACACAACTTCGGAATCAGATGGGTTACTGGATGTTTTCTTTTGGATTAGTTGTGCTGCTCTATGTAATTTCATCTATAAACATCGCTAAAGCTATCAACGACATCGGCAGAGGGATACAACGATGATCTCCGAAGGATGTAACGATCTATTCGATTGCCACACCACAAATTTTACTTTCTACGAAACATTGATTGGACCGGTAGTCATCTTTGGCCTCAAGACATCTATTACCATCTATCGAAGTAGTGTTGGAGGACAGCTCGTTAAAATGGTACAATTGTTTCTATAGATACAATTTTTCTTTCGGTTCAGCATAATCAAGAAGACCTAGACTCATGTTCCGATATTTACATTATATTTCGTCAAGATTGCCTACCGTCCCCATCTTAGTTAGCAACGAAGTCAGAGTTCTCCTCGATCCATCTCAAGAAGTACGTCACACGGACGTACACCGATGGCATTCCGATGGTGCATCCGCCGGCCGATCCGAACGACACAATACCGACCTGCAGGCTGCTTCCACCGTCCTGGACGGCCAATGGACCACCGGAGTCTCCGTTGCAAGCCGAGCGACCACCATCACCGGTCATGCAAATGTTCTGATCCTGGATCAGATTTGCATTACCTCCCCAGCGTGCCAAGCAATCAGCATTGGTCTTGATTGGATTGCTGGTGAACATAACGACGGCCGAGGTAGCTTGGCTAGCGTCCGAGGTGCGTCCAAATCCAGACACGGTACCGGTCATTCCAGCAAAGTGGCGACTGTCGGCAAGAGCCGGGATGCGAGCGGGTTGAACGCGATCGTTGAAGGTGATCGGACTGTCCAGTCGCACAGTAGCAATGTCGTTACGGATGTTGGTCGAAGTGTATCCAGCATGCATGTTGATTCCATCCTGACTGAAGGAAATACGCTGCTGTGTTGGTTCGTTCTGGTTGCGATTATGGGCCCCCATGATGGCGGTTCCTCCTCGGGCATTCTGGACACAGTGAGCAGCCGTCAGGACGTAGTTATTAGTCAGGACCGATCCACCGCAAAGTCCAGTACCAATCAGGAACTGACTGAGCAGGGCGATCTGATATGGGAACTGTCCGGGAGTAGCCTCCTGTCCGTTGGTGATTCTGGCCGAAGGGTGAGTGTTCCGCAAAAATTGCAATTCCTGTGGTAGGCGAGCCCAGTAGTGATCGAATTCTTCGATCGGTCGTACCTGTGACCAATCGATATCGATCCATTCGGCGCTGGCCACGGCCAGGACGGCAACGAGAAGAGCCACACACTTCATTTTGTTTTCTTACTAACCAGTTGAACGCGGATCCAGGCTTTTTATATGCAGCAATCCGTTATCATGGAATCGCTTTATCTTTAAGCTTTCTAAATCGACAACAGGTCAGTTTTTGGGTTTCTTGTTGGGTTTATCTCGGTCAGTAGATAACAGCACCGTTATCGGTGAATGGCATTGGTAGCTAGGTGAAAATGTTTCGATATGTTTTGTGGAAATTTCTTGCCAATTTGGAAATTCCATGCCTTCAGCGGACTGATTAATTAGGCTTAATATTTTTGTGGTAGGCATAGCAAAATTTATGCCCTGATTTGATACTGAACATGACACTAAAAAGCCATTTATTGACTTAGAGAAGAGTTTCGAATCCTGCAAGCGAGAAACTAAGGAAACGTCAAGTGGAAGATTTGACAATTATAGAACTTCAGAATGGATTGCGAAGTAACGATTCAAACAGCTGTTCAAAAGATACCAAAGCTCATCGTTTAGTGCCATTATGAAAGACGTGAGCTGGAATTCGGGATAAATTTCGGGAACTGGGTCATTCCAGGAAACGATCTACATGGAAATGTCATAGAACCATCATCAACTTCCGTACAAAACAGCATTAATATTAAAAATCACCTTTTATTTCTAAGCTATCACGTTGTATTGTCCCCATCCTAACTACCAGCAACGAAATCCGAATTCTCCTCGATCCATCTCAAGAAAAAGGTCACTCGGACGTACACCGATGGCATCCCAATGGAACATCCACCAGAGGAACCGAACGACACAATACCGACCTGCAGACTGCTGCCACCGTCCTGAACCGCCAGTGGACCACCGGAGTCTCCGTTGCAAGCCGACCTTCCACCATCACCGGTCATGCAGAGGTTCTGATCTTGGATCAAGTTCGTATTACCACCCCAGCGTGCCAAGCAATCAGCATTGGTTTTCAGCGGGTTGCTAGTGAACATAACGACGGCCGAGGTAGCCTGATTGGCGTCCGAGGTGCGTCCAAATCCGGAAACCGTGCCGGTCATTCCGGCAAAGTGGCGACTGTCCGAATGGGTCGGGATACGGACAGGTTGAACGCGATCGTTGAAGGTGACGGGATTGTTCAGACGGACTGTAGCAATGTCGTTACGGATGTTGGTCGAATTGTATCCAGCATGCATGTTGATTCCATCCTGATTGAAGGCAATGCGCTGCTGACTTGGTTCATTCTGGTTCCGATTGTGGGCCCCCATGATGGCGGTTCCTCCACGGGCATTCTGGACACAGTGAGCAGCCGTCAGGACGTAGTTGGCGGTCAGTACCGATCCACCACATAGTCCAGTACCTAACAGGAACTGACTGAGCAGGGCGATCTGATATGGGAACTGTCCGGGGGTGGCTTGCTGGCCATTTGTGATCCTCGCTGTTGGGTGCACGTGGCGCAAAAACTGCAATTCCTGCGGCAAACGAGTCCAGTAGTGGTCGAATTCTTCAATTGGTCGTACCTGTGACCAATCGATATCGATCCATTCGCCACTAGCCACGGTCAGGACGACACCGAGAAGAATCACACACTTCATTTCGATTTATCACTAACTCGTGAATCGTTTTTCGAACCCTATTTATATGCAGCGCACTGTTATCATCGCACTATTTTATCAATACACACTTAAGGTCACCAGTATGCTGGTTAGTTTTAGGGTTTTGTACTTGTTACTTCAAGTTTTGATAATATTTACTGGTCGAGATGATAACAGCCACAGGAAGGACAATCGGTTGGAATGCAAAAATGTTTGGATATTCTTTGAGGATAATCTGGATTTTGCTCTAAAACTATCAAAACATCAAAAGGAAAAATGTGAACTAGCCCTTAATACATAATCTTGGTCAGATACATGACATACCACTCTCTATATGTATATCATTCAACGATTGATTCAAACTAAAGCACTGCCCACTAATGTCGTTGATTAGTATTAATAACTCGATACCTGTAACTTATAACGACACTGAAACAAGTTCCGCACATTGTAGTACAGAAATACGCGTATCTGTCAAGATTAACAATAAAGGTAGTTAGAATTAAATGGAAAATACTAATTTTTCTTCTCATTTCTAGTTTCAAACTCTTTAGGATTTAGTGTTTTATACGTAATACACAAAATGATCAAATGTTTTCTAGCTTTTCAAATCGTCAAATACTAAAACAATATGTATCCATTTACCTCTTTACCAGCATCAGGAGTGACTCTTGTCGCAAGAAATTCGAGACCCTGCGGTTAATTCTCAGCAATTCCTTGTTATTGGGTATATTGCCGGAATTGAGAAGCATTAGTGTCCTCTGAAATTTAGGTTCACTGGCGAGAATCGGTTGAACGATCTGTCAAAAAAGGTATTAAAAAGCTAAGAAAATCCATCTACAGTATACAGAAAGAAAAATATACATTGTCAGGCTGCATTTTTAATGCCGTCAGAAGATGTATCAAGATTTTCATGATCCATGTCACGTGCCGATTTTAACTGAGAGATGACGCCAAGGATAATTTTTCTCGGACCCATCTCCAGAATATTCAGTTGAGTAAAGTCTTCTGCCTCCAAATATATTAAAGAATCATCGGTGATCAGATTATCTGCAATTAGAATGAATAAATAATTTAGTATAATTCAAAATTTTAAAATTCAAATATATAATTTATTTCTTTAAAAAAAAATCAACCTTTGGATTCGGAGAATCCCTCCGTGAATTTCTCTAGAAATTCCATCAAGCACCCCTTCAGAAGTTTCTCTAAAAAAATCTACAGCAATTGCCTTGAGAATTCTAAAGTGCATTCTCCAGAAATTCGCCATGATTTATCCAATATTCCATCCTCGAAGCTATCCTGGAATTCTTAGGAGAATGTTAAGAGGAATCTACAAACTAATTTTTCAAAAAAAATCTCCGGGAATTACTTCAGAAATTCTCTAGGCATTCCACTGCCAATTCCTCATGGAAAAACTTCAACTCACGGAAATTCCTCCAAAAATTCGTTTGGGAAATTCTTTAGCTACTCCTCTAGGAATTCCTTCCGGTATTCTGCCAAAAACTCCTCCAGGAATTGTTTCAGGAATTTCTGAACAATTGTTGGAAAATTCCTTCGGGTAATCCTTAAGCAATTCCGAAGGAAGCGAAATTGCTTCACGAATGCATCCAAAAACGCTTCAGATTATCCAAATTTCTCCAACAATTTTTGTTTCCAACAAGAAATTCACCAGGCCTTCTTCCGAGAAGAATTCCTGTAGGAATTCCCGGAAAAACTCCTGGAGAAAAACTTAGAAAAAATCCTGGAGAAATCTTGGAGAGATTTCCTGGGAAAATAGCCGAAGACATTCCTGAAGGAACTTCTGGAGAAATTATAGAACAGATTTCAAGAAGAATTGAGGAGGAACTACTGTGGGAATTTGACGAAGAATTTATGAACGAATACCGGGAAAAATTCCTGGACAATTTTCAAAAAAATATCCTTGATTTCGGAGGATTTCACTTTGAAATTCTCGGAGAAATATATTCAGGAATTCCCGTGCGAATTCTTGGAGGAGTTCTTGTGCAAATTCAGGGAGGAGTTCTCGCAATAATTCCTGGAGGAATTGTCGCAATATTTCCTGAAGGAATACTCGGAAGACTTGCTGGTGAATCCTAGAGGGTTTGAGCTGTTTAGTGGAATACTTGTAACTATAATTTCAGAAAAAATTAGTAATCTGCCATTTAATTCCAACTACCTTTAGCTTATCTTCGACAGATACGCGTATTTCGTCTACAATGTGCAGACTTCTTCAGTGTCTCGTACTCGAGTTATTAGTACGAGACACTGAAGAAGTCTGCACATTGTAGACGAAATACGCGTATCTGTCGAAGATAAGCAAATGTAGTTGGAATTAAATGGAGATTACTAATTTTTCTTCTAAATTATAGTTTGCTGGCGAAGTTAACTTAAGAATTCTCGGAGCATTTCCTGGTGGGATTCAAGAACGAATTCACGGATAATTGCTGGAGCAATTGTTTGAAAGAATTACATGAGGAGTGCTCAGTGGAATACCAGAGAAATTCCCGGAGCAATTTCTGGAAGAATATCTGGAGCAGCTACTAGAGGATTTCCCAGAGGATTTCCCGGAGGATTTCCCGGAGGAATTTATTAATGAATTTCCCGCGAATTTTTTAGCGTTTTGGTTTTAATTGATTAATTGAAACTACACTTTTTTCCTGATGTTTTCTAGTAATAAGTAAGAAAATTTTTACTTTAATACACTTTACCTTAATCATCGTAGTCCTTTAAACTTATGTAATAATGAAGACTATCCCTCTTTAATTTCCACAGATTATAGCATTTACGCGACAACAATTTATCTTTCATAATTCTCATCAGATAAAAACTTAACTTTAAATGCGAACTTTTGAAGGTCAAACTGAACAGTTTCCTATTTTTGGATAATAACATTTATTTCCTTTTCGTGACTAGCAATCAACAGAATTATACCGTCATAACTTCCCGTGTGCTTGAGATACTTTACTACATATCCTGGACGAAAAACCGTTTTGTTAATTTACATGAACTTTGCTGTCAAATCTTCCAGAGAAACATCATCCTAATAAAATAATGGGTTGTCAATACAATAGTTCTGCATTGGAATATCATCAATTGGCACAAAAGAAGGCGATGGACGTTCAGGATGAAGTTCAGATTCAGATTAGCTTTCGTTGTCGTATTCCATAGCGCCGAGACGATTATGCGCCTGGAAATGTTTTTGAAATTTATTTAAAAAAAAACTGAAAATCGAACCATTGGGGACATCTCAGCGGTATGGTTGATATTTTGCTCGTGTTGATTTTATGCACCGAGCGAATGTGTTGCTTCAACACCTCGAAGTTGCCGTAGAAGGTTTTTTCGCATTATCCATTCCATTTCCAAATTATCACAAACGATAAACAATTGATTTATTATAAAACATAACTACCTCCATTAATGCAGTTTCGTGAGCAATAGAGTATTTGAGGGGTTTGTGGATTATGATATTTTTCGATGGAAAATATAATAATTTACCCGCATTCCATCTATTTTTAAGTTCTGACAAGTGCAACTATTGAAAAAACAATTTCAAAATGTTATGCAACAATAATGATTGTGAGACAACACCGTTTAATTTCACCATGAAACACGCTACAAAAAAGACTACCTAAATTAATGAACCAACCATTGTTATTAAACATCAAAAACGTCAAAAAAGCGCTATATATTCCGACAGGCCAGCTTGCTGTCACTTTGCAGAAATGTCACTTTGTGAACTTCATGCCAGTTTGTAAAAATCAAAATTATTAGATTTTGTTGGTTTTAAAATTGAGGAAAATTAGTTGATACTTACTGAAAAATATTGTTGTGCTAGTAAAAATGCCCGCTATCGATATACCTAGATGGAAATACCCATATTTTATTTTTAATTAAAACCCCCTATTCCGACTAAAAAGAAGCACCGCAGAACATCTTATCGATCGATATCAATCATCTCCAAACGGCCGCTTAAGTGAAAGGAAAGGAAGAAAGGGAATTTCTCCAAAAATCTGGCCTTGCCTTTATTGGGAAAATTTAGTTTATAATCAAAAAATTCGATGTTTGGTACAATCATTTTTTTTTCTCTTTCTAAAGGGTGTCCACAGTTCAATTGCATCACTTTAAACTCGTCCTCAAAATCAAGTCTCTCAAACGATTGTCATGAAAAAGTTAGGGAATAAAATACAATGTATAATCTTGGTTTACGTATTTTTATTTCACTGTATTTCTTTACCAAAACCAAAAGCCCGAACTTTCTTCTTAATACCACACATAAGATTTTGTACAACGCTTGAACCGACATTTTTTTCCGCTTTCAACCACGACTTCAATAATTCCTGTTCTATAGTGACAGGATGCTTGCGAAGTTCGTGTCTTCATTATAGCCCAATAATTTTCGATTGGCCGCAACCCTGGAGATTTTGGGGGATTAAGATCCTTCGGCACGAAATTGACACCATTCGTCTTGTCCCACTCGAGAACATCCTTGGAGTAGTGACCAGAGGCTAGGTCCGGCCAAAAAATTGTACGAACGTTGTGTGTTTTGAGAAACGGAAGCAGTCGTTTTTTCAGGCATTACATGCAATGTATACTAACCATTTACAGTTGAAATTGTCTCGAAAGGCTTGCTCCTTTTACCACACGAACAAATCCCCTGCCAAATCATGAATTTCTTGGGAAACTTTGACACTTGCTGTTTCCTGAGAGACTCTAGAACACCGAACTTGTCTTTCACAGTCACATACTGGTTGCCAGGAATTTGTTTAAAGTCCGCTTTTAGGTGTGTTTCATCGTCCATGATGCAGCAGTGTGGTTTTGTCAACATTTGTGTGTACAGCTTACGCGACGTGTTTAAGCTGTTCATTTCTCTTCATTGTGACTTGGAGCTTTCTGAACTTTGAATGAACGGAGCCCGGCTCATTTCTTGGCTTTCTGAACGAAACTTTTGGTCAAGTGCAGCTTTTTCGCGACATCCCGAACGAAATAGTTGGATTTGCGTTAAAGGCAGCAACCACTCGCTTGTAATCCTTCACACAGTACGGAACACTTTTTCTATCACTCACCTTCTTCCGATCGACGGTTAAACGTTTATCAAAACGTTTTATGAACAGGAGACACTGTAGACTGGTGAATTTTAAACATCTTTCCGACTCGGTGCGAAAGAAGTGGGTCGTCGAGGTGCATGTGCAAAATGTTCTCGGTTCGGAGATATTGACGGAACCAGTTTCGAAAATGCACGGATTTTAGGAACTAATTTATGTTTCTCAGTAACTACTCAACCGTATTGAGTGCCAAATTGGAGGTATCATGGTCTCATCGAATTATTTTGGATTCGGATATCTGGTTTTGGAGGTAATGTGGTCCCATAGAACATTATTAAATGTTTCTAGAATTGGTTACCAGTTTTTGGAGATATGGCCGGAAGAAGCTCCGAAAAACACGGATTTTAAGAACTTAGTCGTATATCAAATGAAAGGTATTATGGTTCCAGAAAAAACGCCAAATGAAAAGTAAAACGGTCCGATAAAACCCTATGAAAATTTTTTGAAACAGTTTCGGAGATATGGTTGGACAACGTTTCGGAAAACATGGATTTCAGGAACTACGAATTGGACGCAATAGCCGTCAAATAAAAGGTATTATGGTTCTATAAAAAAAAACCTGATTTCATCTACCTATGGAGAGATCTTACCCGTCTTAGCTATTATTTATACTTTTTAATTGTTTGCTCATGTATTCAGTAGAGAAAAAGCGATATCTTTTGGTCCAAGTAAAAAACTGGCCATTTCCCTGCCCTTCGGTTCAGAAAGGGGTATAGGCGCGTTCTGTCGAGTTGGCCGCGACAGATTTCATGTGTGAATCGGCTGCCACATAAACGTTCAAAAATGCCTGAACCAAATGGACAGCTTGTAATGACCACTTGAAGATGCGATGGGGGATCGTTGTCCTGATATTTCCAAATGTAGCACGGAGTAAAATGTTTCTTGTCTTCTGAGTAAACGATCATCGGAAATGATCTCTCAGGTGCATCCGTTGAACCATTCTGAACGGCTGTTGTGAGAATATCACCTTGAAAATCTCACATGTGCATAGCATGTTACCAGATACTAATTCTATCCTTTCTCCAGTTCTCTTATCTATCTCATGGCCGTGAGCTGAGTCTTATGACACATTGTGAGTCTCGATAGGCGCTCAAAGTCAGCTCTTCAAAAGCAGAAACACCAACACGTAATATGGACCCTCATCAGGAATTGAAGCGTAAGTGAGGAACGGGAACCTAACCAATTTTACTTTAGCCAAACAAGCTAACAAAGCTTCAGGATAAATGATTTCAAAATCAAGGTAAGAAAATCATGCTGAATTTTCATACATTTATGTAACATCATTTTGGGATGGGGAGGGACCATCAGAGTACCCGATTAAGCGATTTGTATAGGAAGAGTGGACTGCCAACTTCCTATTGTTAACATTCGTGAATAAAGGGCAGGCTCTTCTCCCATCTAATGGGACTTTTTACTAGGCGAGGTTTTGGTGTGGTTTATGGGAACTTGTTTCTGGAAAGAGATTCTCTCTAGACCCCTGTAGCTTTGGATTGCACGTAAGTGTATCTGCTTACGGGCCCACAATAACTTTTTGGCCCTTCATACAGGAACATGATGAAACATTTACCACAGTACAACCTTGACCAAATCGTTTAATTAAAACAGTCCAGTGCTATAGGCAGTTGCCTTGCTACATTAGATGGTAGTTCACATCATCATCATCATCATCATCATAATACTATGTAGCGGCACACGCTCGATCAGATCTACTCTAAATAGAGTAACTTTCACTCAGTTTCATATTTCCATGCTAATTGTCAAAAAATGATTAACTTGATATAAGGAAAATGAGTAAATGCTACTCTGAAGTAAAAAGGCTAGCTGAGCAAATTCCTGAGCAAATAAAACGGATTGTGCACAAACGGTGTACCGTCAGTGGTCTTTCGATCAGAAAACCGGCTAAGAAAAAAGGTGTGAGCGTCAGAGCAGTTCAAACCGCATTACGGAAGTATCAACTGTGGTGCATACCGACCTAGCCACAGTCTTACTCAACATATATGCACGATCAACCGAGTGCGATATGGATTGCTTATGCTTGGTAAGCATTATCGGTATAAACATCCAGCATCGTTCAACGGACGATAAATGCTTATGCTGACGCAGCGTGTGCTACGCGATCGGCACTCGCTTAGCTTTAAGAAAGAAACATTAAATAAACGTATTACTGTTCCAACCACCGAGTGATTCACTACATATCACATGGCGATCCACTGCCAGTGATTCGAATTAATTAATTAATTAACAGTGAAAAATAGTTAGCAACATGTTAAAGATAAGTGTGAAAGGCAAAATCTAGGAAAATGGTGTGAAAGTGCGAAAACCAACTGCATCCGCTATCCGCGGTACGAATGCAATTTCATTGTGACGATGAGCCAGACAGTTAGTGCACGATGGGAAAAACAAATTCTAAATCGGCAGTGACCCATAATAGATGGGGAGGAGATGATTGGAGATGAATATGCATAGATATGCATAGGAGAATATCAACATGTGTAGAAAGGCTGGAAACAACATTGGCTAGAGATGACGATAGCTGGACTTCTAGGAACAATCAGGACTTATGGACGCAGCTGAAAGGTGCATCCATACAAGAGAAGTATCGTCCAATTAATTTTTTTATTTATTCCAAATATATAATCATGTTATTTTTAGGAAAGAAAAGAGCTTAGATTTAAATCCAAAATGGAAAGAAAATGTAAGTAATGTTATAAGAATTCAATGGATAAGTTTTTTTTAAGCAGGAGATAGTTTAAGCAGATTGCTCGACAATCTAAAGAAAAACAGGAATTTAAGCAAAGCTACAAAGGATAAAAATTTATTCAAGTAAATAGTACCTTAAAAGTACTTAAAAATATTGTTGTCGAGTTCGAAGGGAATGAAAATCATGAATTATTAAGAACCAGATACGTTCAATTAAAAAATGTAGCAAGGAGTGCATCCAATTATTACATGAAAACCCTTTGGAAAGGACTGAGATTGAAAAGGAGCAAGAAATACAAACAGAGGAGGAATTAGATAGAAGAAAGGAAACAGAAGATAAAGCAGGTACAATAAAATCGAAGGAAATTGAATCTGAAATCGATTCAGAGTTAGAATCAGAAATAGGCTCCGGAATAATCAAAATGACGACTTTAGACCTTAATGTAGCCATAAAATTGGTAGATAAATTTGACGGAAATCAATCGAAAATTTCAAGTTTTCTTGAATCGATTGATTACCTTTTCAAACTTATAGTAATGTACCCGAACAAAACATCTTAAGTTTTCTTAAGATAAGATTAATTGGTCCTGCACATGGATCTATAAATACTGCAAATTCTGTAGCAGGAGCGAAGGAGCTACTTAAACAGAAGTTCGGAATAAAAATAACACCAAAGGCTATCCAAAATGAAATGAGTAATACAAAACAAAAACGAGAAACTGTATCAGAATTTGGTGATAAAATAAGTGCGTTAGCAAGTAAACTTGCTGCCGCTTATGTTTCATAAGGAACATTTAGTGATGAGTCAGCAGCATCGGACATAGTGCAACCTATTGCTGTGAATGCCTTCACCACAGGAATCAGAGACGCGCAAACAGCTTTCTTCGTAAAAGCTAGGAACCCTACACATCTGAACAAAGCTATTTCAGATGCGTTGGAAGTTTCTCCAACGACATCTACTAACTCGGAAAATGTATTATACTTTCAACAAGAAAAATTTAGGAGTAATTTACACACATGGAGAGGCCGAGGATCTGAAAGACAACGAAGTTTCTCCAGAGGACGTGGTAATTACCGTGGAAGAAGTGATTATCACCAATCAAATCGTAACAGAGGTAATTACCGAGGAAGAGGTAATTACCACAATACCGATCAAAGACCCCAAAATAATTATTCAAATTATAATAACTCCAACAGACAAAACTCAGATAGACAACAAGGTCAAAGAGGAAGGAATAGGCAAGCCAATATAGTAGCTGGAGACTACCCGGAACAAGCAGCAAGGGAAGAAGAGGACGTTGCAAACGTCATTGATCTTTTCGTGACTAACGGACGAAAAAGACTACCTACCATCCATATGACAATAGAAAATGAACAAATACCATTTATACTTGATAGTGGAGCTAGTTGTTCAATTATTGCTGTACAACTGGTTTCATCAACATTAAAAATCAACAGAAACGACACAATTAAAATTCGAGGTGTTAACGGAAACACGACAGCAAGAGGAAGTATTAATGTAAACCTCAATTATGGAGATTTATCATTTCAACCAAAATTATATGTTGTAAACGATTTACCTCCTAATGTACCAGCACTACTTGGTACAGATTTTCTATTGAAATATGAAGCGACACTGAATTTTAAAAGAAGTACAATTATAGTTACTGTAGGTGGTGATAGGGTAGAATTACCTGTAAATTCTCCACTTGCAGCTATGATATGCGTACCAGCAAGATCAGAAATAACAGCATTTTTAGACGTGGATTTCAAAACAGAACACGTTTTGTTAAATGAAGAAATTAAACCTCATGTATTCATTGCAAACACAATTATTAGACCTATAAATGGGAGAATACCGGTAAAAATTTTAAATGTATCAAACAAACCAGTAATTTTGAATGAACTGAAACCAAAAATAAACAAACTTGAAAATTATGACATTATTCAATTAAAAGAACTGGAAGAAAACACAGAAAGAGCAAATAAATTGTTAAAGGAGTTGAAACTCAACCATTTGAAAGGTGAAGAAAAAGCTATTATTTCCAAAATATGCTTAAAATACAAGGACATATTTTGCCTTGAAGGAGATAAATTGACGGTAACAAAAATTTTTACACCTTCAATTGCCGTAAAAGAGAAAACACAGCCGGTTTATACAAAACCATACAGGTTACCAAATTCTCAAAAAAGACGAAGTAGCAAAACAAATTAATAAAATGCTAGAAAACAATATAATAGAGGAAGCTAAGTCCGAATGGAATAGCCCTGTACTTTTAGTACCAAAAAAAATCATGTAATGATGATAAAAAATGGAGACTAGTAATAGACTATCGAAAAGTTAATAACGCAATCCAAAATGATAGGTTTGAACTTGGTAACATAGAGGATATTATAGACTCGTTGGCAGGAGCCAAGTATTTTACACATCTTGACCTTTCTCAAGGATACTATCAATGTGAAATAGATTCTGAGAGTCGACCAATAACAGCTTTTACAACAGCCTCAGGTCAGTTTCAAATGACTAGGCTACCGATGGGTTTAAAAATAAGTCCATCAACTTTTTCAAGGCTTATGACAGTTGCGATGTCTGGCCTGTGTATGGAAAAATGTCTAATTTATTTAGATGACATAATAATCTTCGGAAAGACACTAAATGAACATAATAAAAATCTTATTTCAATTTTTGAAAGACTAAGAGGAGTGAATCTCAAACTTAATCCTTCAAAATGTAATTTTCTAAAACAAGAACTAATTTATTTAGGACATTTCATTTCAGCAGAAGGAATTCGTCCTGACCCTTCAAAAGTAGAATGTGTGGAAAACTGGCCTACCCCAAAAACGGCAGACGAAGTAAAGCGCTTCGTAGCATTTTCCAATTATTATAGAAAACATATAAAAGATTTTTCAAAAAATATCGATTCCATTGAATAAGCTGACTAAAAAGGAGTTCCATTCGAATGGACTGAAGAATGCCAACATGCTTTTGAGACATTGAAACTAAAATTCTTGAATCCACCAATACTGGATTACCCTAATTTCGATAAAGAAAATACATTCAAATTACAAACAGATGCATCAGGTTTTGCTTTAGGAGCAGTGCTGTCTAACCAGAATGGGAGACCAGTAGCATTTGCCTCCAGAGCCCTGAATAAATCTGAACAGAACTACGGAACAATAGAAAAAGAGCTTCTGGCAGTAGTTTGGTCCATTAGACATTTCAGACCATATTTATTCGGAAGAAAGTTTGATCTAGAGACCGACCATAGACCATTAGTTTATCTTTTTTCAATAAAAGATCCTTCAAGCAGATTAACCAAATTTAGATTAGCACTGGAAGAGTATGATTTCAACATTACTTATATACCGGGAAAAGATAATGTACTGGCAGATGCTTTATCTCGCATTACAAGTACAGATCTAAAGGAGATAAATAAGAAAATAGAAAAAGACGTTCTTGTAACAACAAGAAGTATGAAATTAAAAGAAACCAATACAGACCCAGTAATTGGAATGCCTGGCCAGCATCCTTTGACAGGTCAAGCTATTGAGATAATATTTGATGAAAAGCAACAATTACCTGAAGTGAAATTTTGTGACTTGAAGAAACAATTAATTATAAAACCAGCGAAGACACTAATCCAGTTACGACGGATAGCTGTAATGCTGAGAAAAATATGCGATAATGAAAAAATAAACGAGCTCGTTTTAAAAACAAATAATTATGCAAAGAAATTTTATAATGAGTTATACACTAATAACTTAAATAATGGCATGCCACCAATACGAATATTGAATACAAATATAAAGCATATAACAGACAAGGAAGAACAAAAATTAGTCATGAACGATTTTCACATACTGCCAACAGCAGGACACTCAGGTATAAAAAGACATTAAAAAATATTCAAAGTAGATATTTTTGGACAAGTATGTCAAAAGATATAACAAATTTCATTAAATCATGCGAATCATGTCAAAGAAACAAACACATTAAACCAAAACAAACACCAATGATAGTCACTACAACGGCGACTAGTGCATTCAGTAAAATTTATTTAGATCTTGTAGGTCCATTGTTACCTAGTAACGATGGCCACAAATACATTTTGACGACACAGTGTGAATTAACCAAATTCATAACTGCAACACCAATTAAGGATAAATCAACGGAAGTTGTCGCGAAAGCTTTTGTTGAAAATGTTCTTTTGGTATATGGTATACCGGACGAGATAACGACCGACAGAGGGACAGAATTTATGTCCGATTTGTTTAAGAAAATATGCGAACTTTACAAATAAACAAATTAAATTCTACAGCATACCATCATCAAACGGTGGGAGCTTTAGAGAATTCTCATAAAACATTAGGAAACTTTTTAAGAATTTACGCTTCAGGAACACCAGGAAACTGGTCATCTTGGATTAGATTTTATCAATTTGCTTATAATACCACTACTCATTTAGAGACTAACAAAACGCCATTTGAACTAGTTTTCGGAAAAATTTGTAAACTACCTTCAAACTTAACAGATACACAATCCCCAGATCCAATTTATAACATAGATGATTATGAAAAGTTATTGAAATATAAATTACAAAAACTCAACTAGAAACACAACAAAAGTTGATAAGATCGAAGATTGAAAGAGTAGCAAAGAATAATACCAATTCTAAAGAAATTAATTATAGCCCAGGACAATTAGTTTTAATAAAAAACGAGTTAAAATCAAAACTACACAATATATATTTAGGACCATTTTCAATAGTATCGGATAAGGGAACAAACGTTGAAATAAGAATAGGTAATAAAACTGATACTATACACAAATCAAGGGTTAAAGCATTCATTACTAGGGCGCAGGATACTTGACAATAAAAAGATGTAAGAGGTTAGATAAAAATTATTTTACATAAAATAGGACGTGTGGTGCATACCACATACATTATTGATAATTATAGCAAAACACGGATATGAAACATCAATTTAAAGCAATTATTATCAGTATTTACGCTTATAATGATTTGTCATGTACCTTATTGATATGAAGTATCAATATTGGTAACAACGTGATGGATACGAAGTATTCATTGCGGAACGACAATCATGATGGGTAAATGGGATATAATAATTTAAAATTTGTAACTAGAAGATAAAAATTTTAAAAAATATATATAGGGCGTGTGGTGCATACCGACCTAGCCACAGTCTTACTCAACATATATGCACGATCAACCGAGTGCGACATGGATTGCTTATGCTTGGTAAGCATTATCGGTATAAACATCCAACATCGTTCAACGGACGATAAATGCTTATGCTGACGCAGCGTGTGCTACGCGATCGGCACCCGTTTTAGCTTTAAGAAAGAAACATTAAATAAACGTATTACTGTTCCAACCACCGAGTGATTCACTACATATCACACAACAACAGTGCTCTATCGTAGATTTCCCGAGACGGAGTAAAAAAATCCGGTCTCACTGGCTCTACAATCGACAGACAGGTACAGACCTTACCTTCAAGTGTCATCCTTCAGTATCAGTCCAAGATGTGGCAAAAAAGCTAAATACCTCGGCGACTAATTTTACTCTTGCCAAGTAGAGAATCGACCTGCGGAAACGTCGGAAGCAGAAGCAGACAAAATGAGGCATCAAACAGGCTGAATCTGTGAAACCGAGGGCTCGAAAGCTGTACGACAAAATGCTCGGGCTGTGTAATCATGGACGATGAAACCTACATAAAACTCTGCCGGAACCACAATTTTATATCTCGCCGAAGGGAAAAGATGCTCCTAGATCAGTGAAAGCCTTTCCTTTCTTAGCGTTTCAAGCTTATTGCTCTCGCAATTCGCTTATTGCTTGCTCTCAACTTAGTGTTCTAAATGCACTTCCACAGTTATTAGTTAAGAACTTTCGTTGCCAGGTACCATTGCCCATTTCGCTGACGGATCATTCTACAACCTGGGTCTCGGCAAAATTCGTGGATCACTACCTGCTGAATAGGTTTGGGAAATGATCAAGGATATGGTCCGGAAATTCGGTATTGAGGATGGAAACATTGTAGCATCAACGACTGACGAAGCTTGAGTGATGACGAAGTTTGGAAGATTGTCGGATTACCTTCATCAGCAGTGTTACAACCATGCGATTCACTTGGGGGTTTGCGATGTCCTGTACAAGGATCAGCCACCGGTACCAATTGAAAATGAGGAGTCAGATAGCGACGATTCGGATAGTGAAAACTACACACCCAGATTATTTTAAGGAAATCTGTAAAATTTTACCGAATTCTCAACAGCTGAACTTTCGGTAATCCGATTTTATAGATTTCCTTAAAATTATACCGAAATCCGGTAGTTTTTTTACAGATATCTGTAAAATTACACCGAAATCCGTTAAATCGGATTACCGCTGGAGCACTTCATTTGCGGTTTTGATTGCACCAAAGAGACAATTTCCGAAATAGACTTTTCAGGTTGGACAGTGTTGCCAAAAACCTTCAGAAAGCTCTTCAGCCAATCAGACTCGCTTCGGAAGCATTGGGAAGACGAAATGCTACATTGCTGTCTACGGAAGGCAGCTTGAGTTTCTTGTATTCGAAGCTTAAGAAAAGTACTCGAAAGTTGGAACCTCTTCGATGCAATCATGAAAAGAATCAACCAACGGCGCCAAAAGGAAATAATAACAACGCTGAAGTTTCTTCAAGGTCTTCTGTTGTCAACGCAAGTGCCAGTAGAACTGGAAAGCTCATCTAAAACGCAAATGATTAAGTTCATCAAGGAACTGGGAGTTCGATTGTTGCAAGACTGCCAAAGACATACCGATGATGATGCTGCCGAGTTGAATGCTGGATTGTCCTGTATGCATGACGATTCAGGATCGACACCATCGAGCATGCGGGGAGAACTGGAAGCGGCTATAAAGGAATATGCCAACCCGTCCCAGACTGATTCGGCAATGATTGATTTTTCAAAAGTAATTGCGAAAGAGCTGTCACTTTTTGAGCTACATGGTTAGTTGAGCCCAAATCTTGAAATCATTTTCGGCGGTTTAAAATCAATCAAACCTACACCAACCGAAAGCGAGCGCATCTTTTCGAAAAGCGAACCTCACTGTCCGATGAAAGCATTAAGAACATTTGCTTCTTGAAGTCGTATTTTCAGAGAACGAATTCAAATTGATAAGACCAGTTACTTGATTTGAACCATTGATTTTTTTATTGATGAGTAAAACATATTCCTAATTACAAAATTGCGTTTTTAAGCACATTGAAAAATTTCCCGGCACCAGCAACAAATTTTATCCCGAATCCCGGGACAAGCAAATTGATCCGGAAATGGAACCTCAACTGTTTAGTAGTGGCGAGATGACAAATCTGGACAAAACAGGATTTCTTGGGTTGTCTTAGACGAGGTAACAGACGCTTTTAAAGATGCTCATGGATGTAAATTTCTCTGTTTATATTCCCAGTTGTTATAAATGGTTGCCTGATTTTCCGCACGTACAGCTGGCTTGCCACACTAAATAATTTTTGGCAAATTTTTCCATTTTCTGTTCCCTAAACTAAGGCTCGGTATCCTTTACCCTTGTGGGGTAGAATTTATTTCAAGGAATTTGTGAATAATCGTCCTGCAAAATACAGCCAGCATGGTTAACCAAACCACTAAATTAAGATTAACACCGAATCATATAATTTTCGTGCCCGAGTTTTGGCATTCACTAGTCCTTTATCATCCCGACGAGCATTCTTCTGGGCTTTGTTTGACTTCTGACCATACCAAACTTTAAAATCCAGTACAGTTGACTTAGCCACGGCTACTGTCTAAGCACAGTCTCTGACCATCATTTTAGGCTTTTTTGTGTACACTTTTAGCACATCTTTCGGCTACTTAATCGGCTTTCTTTGGAATGTTCTAGTCTGCAGAAACTTGTTGATTACATTGCAGACTGTTTTGTGAGACACATCGACCAAATTCACGACACTTTTCTACGAATCGTTTTGCACTTTCTAATTATTTGTACAAGATAATATTTCAAACTTTCTGTTGTCGCGACGCCATTTTGAGGACTGTAGGTGTGCGCCGTTACAAAGATGAATAACTCCAATGACAGCAAAGCATACACTGGTAAAAATTGTGCATTAACCCGAAGTAATGATTTGACAAAGTTATAGAAAAGGAACACGGATACGCTTTAGGGCACCGTATTTCAAAATTTCGATTGTTTTATTTCAAAAGTTGAAAAACGATGATACTCGCCCGCGGATTTTGCGAAAAATAGAACGTAAAAGGTTAGGTTTTGAGAGTTAGTATCCCAGTCGTTTCTCCAAAGTTTTTCAAAACTTTGACCACCAAACGATCAAAACTATTTCTGTATATTTAATAAATATTTATCGATTCCAATAGAAGACAATGTTGATTATTCAGGCTATAAACTATTGAAAAAATCCTTGTCTAAAAGAGGATTTCAGATAAGAATTCAGAGAATTCAGATATAACAATTATAGTTATTAGAATTTTCAAGAGTTTTGTAATGTCGGTTAGTCATTGAATCAAAATTGGAGATTCTGGGAAATTCCCAAAATACCCTTGTAATCCTAATCTTATCAATTACGGAAACTTCGATAGTACTTATTTGATAAGTCTTCAACTATGTTGCTGCAATGGCAATTCAAAATCTTTTTCTGACTGCCTGATAACCCATTCATTGCTCATATTATGTATGACGATTTATGAATCAATTGTAAAATATTGAAATAAGCTCCAACTAGAACAAGCACTATACTTTGGAAACATAAGTGTCGGGGTGATTTAAAGCATTGATTATGCTGACTTAATTTCAAATCAAGTCCCAACATTTTTCCTAATATTTGAGCTCAATTGGTTGCGAAAGGTGAACTGTACTGACACTTTCTATGGGAATTTCTATGTTAAAACTTAACATTTTGTTTTAACACGAAAACACCTCGGAATTAATGGAAAAGGGTGGAGTTTAAAAGATAATTTGAACCACCCTAAAGTATATTTATATCATTGTTGCATCTCATATTCTTTTTAATTTTGTACTAGATTTATATTGATGAGATTTTCTTGATAAGTTACAAGAAAATTTCTGAATTTGAAAGTTAGCAAACATGTTCAAATGTCAGTAGTCAAGAAAGAAAATATGTTCAAACTATATTTCTATTCGAATGTAGTAACTAGTTAAAATAAAAGAAACAAATATTGGGCACAATTATTAAAATATATATTAATTCTTTAGCTTTTAAAGCCGTAGTTAGATCTCGGAAACTCGTTTCTAGTGATGATTCTCACACACTATCTACAATCATACAACGATAAAAAAAATTAAGGGTATCAATTTTTGCCACTGAATCAGAGTTGGATTCTCATATCAATTATCTAACAAAAAATATATTATGTGCAAATCTACAAAGGCTCTAAAACAGAAGATAAGATTACAGAATATGGTATACTGACGCAAATCCGCAATAATCTGGAACAGCCAGCATTCAAGCTATGAATACACAATATCATTTTCTTCTAACAACGTAACAGATGTTTATTAAACTAACAAATAAAAATCACACTTATGCTTCGATGATCACGTCGGAGTTGGCCTGGATCCATTGCAGGAACGAGGACGTACGGGCAAACACGGACGGCCAGTTGCGTTCGCAACCCAGCGCCAAACCGAACGAAACGACGCCAACCTGGACAGTCTTTCCACCACGGGAGATGGTCATTGGGCCGCCGGAGTCACCCTGTAAAAGTAAAGCAAAATCTCAGTCAATCTTGGTCGACGAAAATCGTGTCAATTAACTTACGCTGCAAGCTCCACGTCCATTCTCGCCGGCCAGACAGATATTTTCCGGTTGAATCAGTCCCAGGAATCGGATGTTACAGGCAGTGTTGGTCTGGATTGGATTGGTCACATAGCGGAGGACATCCGAGGCAGCATTGATATCATCAGAGAAGCGTCCGAAACCGGAAACGGTTCCAGTCAAACCGGCGAAGTCGTTTTCAACATCACTCCACGTTGGCAAAGACACAGGCTGGATACGATCAGTGAACTGAACTGGGCTTGACAGGCGAACGATGGCGATATCGTAACGAATCAACGATGGATCCCAGCTTTCGTGGTAGTAGACTCCGTCAGCCGTGAATGGAATACGGACCTGGCCAGGTTCGTTAGCATCGGTACGATCGTGAGCACCAAGGATGATAGTTCCGCCGCTAGCCTGATCAACGCAATGGGCAGCAGTGAGGATGAAGTTCTGGGACAAAACGGAACCACCGCAAAGTGCACCGCCCTCGGGGAAGTTGGCAATCATGACAATCTGATATGGGAACTGACCGGGTGTGGCAAAGTATCCTCCGACGATTCTACCATCTGGACGATGCTTGGGCAGATCCTTGATCTCGCTAACCATCTGCTTCATGACCTCCTTTGGAAGACGCTTCCAGTAACGTGGCATACGCCATGCCGGACGGAGCTTGTGCCAGTTGATTTCATCGTCAGCGGCCACTAGGGCAGCCAGTGCCAGCACTAACACCAAAATGAACTTCATCTTTGACTTCGTTGCGTTGCGGACGAATCTGAAAGACTAAGGTTCGCCCAGCCGCTCCGGGGTTTATTAATAAGCTAGCTTATCGAGCGATAAGGACTACAGGGAATGATTATCTTGACCGAGTACTTCACGGCAGGATTGCCTGTGACGTGGGCGTGGATGGTTTATCTGGTGCGTTTTCCACTACTGATGCTGATAATTCGGCGGTTATCGAGGCCTACGGTTTATGGGTGCTATAAATTGTCAAATTTTCGACCATTGGGTTGCAAAACAAACGATAAATCCGACGATGGACAGACGGTTTTTCATTCGGTACGGGTTTTTTTCTCAGCTGTGGCCCATTGTTAGTTGGGTTATTTCGCCAAAATTGGTTCGTGAATGTAAAAAAAAAAAGTTGGATTGTATGTAGTGTCTGGAAAGTTTTATGGAGAATTTCCCAAATGTTTTTTTTCTTTGATTTAATGTGATTATGAAACACATGTTGGTCACGTTTGACGCAAATGATAGCAAGCAATTTGTGAAATTCAATCGATTAGGGTCTTTTTATGATCCTTTATTTGTTGTTTTAAAAAAAAAATTCTTGGATTAATTCTTGAATGAAGGTTGAGTTTTTTTTTATAAAAATGTTAAAAACTGGAAAAGTAGTCAAAAAAACTGGCAACTATTTCAAATTTTGAGTATATCTCGAAAACGATTCCATTTAAAAAAAATTGGACCTGATTTTTGAAATCAGCGTACGATGCTACATTGGCAAAAGTTAACAGCCAAGGGGGTTTAACATTGTTGTAAACTAGGAATATTATTGAATTTTTCATTGAAAATCTACATACAATCAATAGTGAGCCTATTTTTATCTCAAACAGTTAGTTTATTGCTGCTCCATCTCTAAATGGACTATGCTTTAGATAACATATTTACGATTTAGGTTCACATATTAGGATGAAGTGGTCTGAGTTGACAGAATGAGTTTTATATAAATTCAAGCAAAACAATGCATTAGGTCCTTAGAAACATTGAGAGAATCTCTTTGTCGACTTTCTCTTTGCGTTCCTACGGCTATGTAAAAATATGTTCAAGTATTTTCAACATACAGTATGGTAGTATAAAGTGTGATTATGGAACCAATACATCGAAAACATCAGCAAATCGTTTTATAGACAAGCTATTAACCAAAGAGAAAGTCGACGAAGAGAATCTCTCAATGTTACTTAGGACCTAATGCATTGTTTTGCTTGAATTATCTTTAAAAATCATACCGTTCAATCGAAGAGTGTAATTTAGACATCGGGTATCAAAGATGAAAAGTGTAGTAGGCTCTGCCCGTCGTTGGTCATTATTTTGAATAGCTGTCATGTTTTTTCCATGGTGCTTCGCTAATTCAGCACAGATAACTTAAAAAGTTTGGTGAGGGATAATTATCATTAGCATTGACATTTGCACACCTCGTGGATGGAGCTACGATGAGAAATAATTTGTTGAAGATATTGCATATCACCATGAATCGAAACCATACAAAAACGATACGTTTCTTCAAGCAATAATCTTCACGAAGACACTCCTCGATCGCTCACCTGGCCACGTCCATGCAACCGTTGGAGATAGGGAGAATTTGGTATCTACCTTAAGAAGACATGGGGAACCCATCTTAAGGCTAGTATGCAGCTCTCAAGCAATGTGCATTTGGATAGGACAAATAATGGTCAAGAAATGCTTTTACAGTCGGAATTACTTACCTTGTATGCAGCTGAAAAGGAAGTAAAACTTCGTAACGTTAGTAACGCCTGGCCATGTAATCTAGATGGGGCTGTCACGTTTCCTTGCGGAATAATATTCCGTTCGATTATTTCGCAAGGAAAACTGACATTCTACCCATACTAAAGCAGTTGTCAAAATTACTTCGGTAGAAAAGGCAAAAATTACTTCAGGTCTTTACTTGTCAGCTGCATACTAGGCTTTAGTGAAGAGAATAGTTAAACAGACTGTTTGGTTTGAGAATGTCTGAGAATGCCCATCGTCTAGTGATTGATTAATTAATGTCCTAGCTTTGCTCTGCTCAAGGTTAAAGTGCCATTACACTCTCTGGAAATAGATTATCTTAAAATTGATATACCTCACCCAATTCTTCTTAGGCATACATAAGGCATACACACACACTTTTTCTCCACCGGTTAAACAATCTTCTGCTTAGCATTCGGCTATGCGCATCGATCGCAAACTCTAGCTCTCCTGCCTTCCGCTTACGATCCGAATCATTTTTTTCACAATTTTTATTTTCCCGAGTGTGGAACAATTTGTCAAACTAGAACCACGAAAAATCGAAAGTTAATTAGAAATTTTCACGGGAGAAATTATATTTGCTTTCATCATCGGGCAAGGCACACTTCGAGCCTCAAAGTTTGGTGAGAGATAATAACCATAAAATATGAATGATATAACAGTGAAAGTAAAACAAAATGAGTGTAATAATACGAAAAAGACATTTCCTGGGTCATGAAAAAGTGAAAACTCTGGTTGAATAAGCGAAAATGCAGATTAGGCACACTATAGTGAATCTATTTCTCGAAGGAAGTAGCCCCTTATTCGAGATGAAATTTAAACCGGACGCAAAACAAGATCGACATGAAGAGAACTACAGCGATCCCTTGACAGTTCAAGAAAATCTCCGAGGCCACTGCCATCTAGCTTACTTCCATCGTTATGATGACGATTGACCGGATGAAGAATTTAAAGTTTCGAATATATGTTCCGTAAACATTAAAGTTCTGAAAAAAATGTTCTTAACTTTCAATGCTAGGACAAGAATTTGTCACCACGTCACTATCGTTAGAAGAAAAGCATACTTTCAGACATTTCTATCTTTTCAGAGAACAGACATCCAAGTCAAATTCAAAAAGTGTGTAAGAAATTTAACTGCCATTTCAAAATCATTGTAACTAGCAATACTGTGATGGCACTGCCTTCGCCACCTACTCACGTCACCGACCGTCGCGCATCTTAGTAGCCCAAGTGTCAAAAAAATTCATTAGCAAATCATTGTTTATCGGAAACGACATGGGCCGTGAGTGTGCAAATAGGCAAGGTATTGCCCGGGGAATATCTTTTTACAGTTTTCCCAAGGATGCAGATTGGTAAGTACCACATTCAATTTTGTGAATTCATCCCTAATGCTCCTAAAATATCATTTTAGATGCAGCTGCTGGGTATCTTCCTGCGAGTCGCCCGAACTGCAAGAAAATTTTATCCTTGCAGGGAGTTCAAGCTTACGCGGTAAAAATAAACTCCGACCACTTCTCTCCCGCAGATTTTTGAGTTCCTGGTAGAACTGATGTGGGGAAAGTACTGACAATTATGCTTGGATTCATAAAGATTAAACCAGTGTCTAAATAGGCTTTTGTCCGGTTGCATTCCCCGCGGCAGTGGTCAGCGATTTAAACAACAACCCACTGAAAGTGTATTTGGATGCTAAGTGCAATACTGTACTGCAATACGATCTGCAAGAAATAGAGTTAAAATAATTCCTTGGAATGGCTGGAAATAACTTGGAACTCACATGAGCGCCAAGCAGACGAATCCGTAGTTTTAACTGAGCCTGCAAAATGTGTTGGGGAAAAAGATAATGGATACAATTCCACAATTCACCCGTCCGTGAATTCTACTGGGAATGTTTCATCCAGTCTTGATGCAAATGCATACCAGTTTTGTTCAACTGATGACAGCGCGAAATACACTCCCACCAATACAATTCAAGGCGAGATCCAAGGTACATCGTCAATTCACAACGGATTCCGTAGTGTTACGCAAGATTCGTCTCCCGATTACTACTGCCAATTGAAATCGGCCTTAAAACATATCAAAAACCTGCTGATTTCCAAGAAGCGAAGGACATTAGATGAAGCACTTGGGGAGCAGGCAAGAAAAATCCTGTGATTTCGGATTCACTGCGCAACTCTTCTCGGAAACCCAAAGGGCGTCGTCATCATCCGCTAACGATGAGATTCGCTGCTTCTACCTATTTAAGCGGACCATGAACATATCGAAACATCAAGAAGGCAGGACATCTTGTATTGCCACATAAAAACTCAGTTTATAATCACAACAAATATATTCGCATCGAACCTGGACTAAACCTGGCAATATTGTCACACGTTAAGGAGAAGACCAAACTTATAAAGGAAAAAAATAATAAAACTTTTGTTTTGTCATACGATGGAAAGTCCATAAAACTGTTGTTTTGTCATACGATGGAAAGTCCATAAAACCGGAACTGTCATACAGTGCGAAAGCTGACTAATTTCATGGGTTCCCAGACCATCATACTCAACGCAGCATCGAGAATAATGACATCATGAAGCTCGCTACTGAAGCAATTACAGTAATTGTGTCAGGAATATTCTCACCTATTAAGCAGGTAACGTACTTATTAATGCGAAACTTTTACATATTGAAGGTCGAGAGATTGCGGCTTTGTATCATACACAGCATCTTATCAAAAATGATCAGATTGCTGTTTTCAAATACAACGCAGCATTCAATGAGAAAATTGCTTCTAAGCTGTATATAAAACAGCTATTCGATATACTGCCGTTCTACGCATAACTGTCCCATGTTCTATGGGTTTCCCTATATACATGGAACAGTTATGCTAATAACGGCAGTATAGATGTGCAGCAAGATCCTTCGCTAATAGTACGTTCACACTACTGCTTATATTACGTGATATAGAGTATCTTGATATCAGCAACTATACATCTAGTTTTCACTGGAAATAATGTACATGTCATTTGATATCAAGATACTCTATATCACGTAATATAAGCTGTAGTGTGAACGTACTATAAGACTAATTCCTAAACTCAAGCCGAAAAACATGGAACTACATTGGACATTTGAATCGATGAACGTAGCACTGGCGACTCGAACTTTGAGTGAATCCTGCGCAATTGGTATTAGATATTATTTGCAAATTGGAGAACTGGCTGAAAAAGCATTGCAAACGGCTGAATTTATCCTTATACACGTTATATTATTCGACAATTTCAATTCAAAGGACAAATATGCGGATTCTATAGGAAAGGAATGAAGCATACTATAACTATAAACAATTTATGCTGGAATCGAAGACAGGATATATCATGACGAATAAATTGCTAACTATTTAACATGAGACTCATCTTTCATATAACCTTACCGGGCACCGACCGCTGATGAATCCAAGCACCTGGTATTTCTCGAAGAAACAATGAAGATACTCGAAAGTATGTACTATACAACCAACAGTTGCTTCGATTTGAATAAGGTAATAATCATAACATATAAAAACCAATTGATGTCAAAAATACAAAAACTTTCACAAAGATACTTAAAACACAAGCTAATATTATCATTACACAACTTTCATCAGAAACACATTTCTCGCGCTATTCCTCAAATAGCATAAAAAACGATGATCGATTCTATTTGATGATTAATAATAATAAACAAATGTTTCACGCTATAATGGAATCGAAGACTCCCCAGGTAACCAATAAGCAGTTCCAAAGCGTGCCGCTTTTGGCCCAATATACGGCTGCTTTACTGCAATGCTATGATAATGCTTCATATATATGCTATTTTGCATTCGAAATGCTTTTTACGAGCTACAAGCATTTAAAAATCATTTGAAATTCATTTTTACAACAGATAGCATTCACACAGACAAAAATAATTAATTTTAACATGCGCGTAAAATGTCACTTCGTTTAATTCCAAACCAAAGCAGGCGTAAACAATGTTTGCATACAACAATGTTTGCAATCTTTCATACAACAGGCGTTATCTGGCTTAAATTTACATAAAATATCCTATAATTTTCTACCAAATCAAGCATTCCCTTTATGTGCATTAGAAAACGCAGAAAATTCAATGTTTCTTTTTATCTGTGCAAGATGCTTGTAGCATCTGAAATGCAGATTTAGAGTTGATTTACTGCATTTGCTAATGCTTATTGGTTGCCTGGGTCTAAAATCAACGTAAAGGCGGCCATATTTTTTAAATGATCTTAATGGTAATATTCACGCTTTGCGTTGGCTGTGGATGACGTTGAAGAAGGATTTTCAATGTAATCATCTCTATATGAATCCATTGTGTCAAGACTGTCTGGGGCACTTCTTTTCGGAAATCAGACGTCGATGTGGTTTTAACGATGATCCAAATGCCTTTCAATTCGGTAGCCCCTTCAAGTACGCCATGACATCGGCTGCAGATGAAAATTTATTTGATGGGAAGAACTGTCAAAATGATCAAGCAGTCTTTATCAAAGAAGATGATTTAAACAATTTTTCGTTACCAGAAAAAGTAAATTATCCATACTATGGATTTGAATCATTAGATGTTTCCATTCCATTTGAGGCACAAACGAAGGAACGAAGCAGCAATCGGAAAACTGCGACACAAAAAGTGTCGTGTGAAATTAGCAGCACGGCATAACGACGATATCCTAGAGAACAACGATTACTCTTTTACATTATTGAAGTCTAGACAAAATAGTCAAAAGGTCGAAAGTAACATTTGTAAACAATGACTTCTTGCGTACTTTTCTGGGATCTGCTTGCTCCCACGAACCAAATAGCACCAGAAATAGGTACAAGGAGTTAGCTTCTTCCCGCTGGTAGTGGTTGTAGATATTAGCAACCTGGCATTTCCAGGGAATTGACGTTTTAAGTCATTGTTTACAAATGTTACTTTCGACCTTTTGACGATTTTGTCTAGAAGTCATCTATTTCTTCACGTTCCGTGCATATTCCGAATAACATGTTGTATGCTGTTGGATTGGTGGCATTGTGGTGCTTTAAACTGAAGTTTCGGAAATTTCTGTATGAAAAGAGAAAAACATATCTTGATTACTACTATTTCGATTTCGCGGCATGTAGATCGTGCTTCGCGAGACTTGTGGATTATGTCTTCAACACATTCATTCAAAGATTTATGGGAGAGGTGCGGTTCCAGCACAAAATTGCCTTTAAAAAATAAACGCATGAATTTATCTGTAAAGAAATGAAATATAAATAGAATAAAACAACGTATTTTAATGAGCCACCAGAGCTACCAAATTATTTTGCATTATTTATTTTGAAGCAGGTTAACTAACATTGATAAATGGATAAGGTTTAACTTGATTAACTGCAATTTGTTACTGGTATTCGACAGGAAAGTTCGGACTCACTTTAAAATTTCCTCATCAACTGAAAAGTTTTGACAGTTCAATTTCTCTGTGCTTCAGCGCACGCTCAACAAATTTTACTCATGGTTGGGTACTGTTCAATCAAAATCTCAAAAAAGTGGATAAGTAAATTATATCTCATTATTTCACTTAAACTGTTTCTATCTAGCCAGAAGAAAAGTAAGATCAATTTTCAAGATAGTTCGCTAGTTTTCTCCATAACGCGATTTGTTTTTTTTACTAAACCAATGAGGAACAATTTTTATTCAATGTTTAAGTCAGCGTTACTCAAGTATGTGTAAGATTCATTGGTCGTGCGTAAAGCAGTAAGGTGCGAGAAATAAACAAATATGGCTGCCGTGATCAAAACGCAAGTGGCAACAACCCAAAAGATGGCAGTAGTGTTTCAACGTATTTTAATTTGAATCCTTATACAAGTTTTTTGCAAAATATATTCTAGTTTAGGTAGATGTCTGTTCTCTGTGAACTAAAGTTAATTCTTGAGTCTCAACCGTTTGAAGAAAAATGTAGCATCACTAACCTTCTTAGGTTTAGGCTGTGTGGGTTCCCCGTGCCAATCAACGTGTACACGTTCAAATGGTTGCTTCGGTGTCTCCCAGCAGTATAAAGGTGCTTTAATCAGGGTAATACCTCGGGAACAGCCAAACCCGAGGAGAAAGCGAATCCATTCGCTAAAGGCCACCACGTAAAACGGTGGAGCCTGGCGTTTCCGACTCTTGCGGAAGCGCCACGGCATCGGAAGCAGGTGCCACCAAGCTGAGCGTGGCCATGGATGAGCCAAGACTCATTAAGGCCATTGCTAGGCTGCGGGAAACCCTTTCTAAAATAGTGGAGGTGTCCGAGCAGTTGGATGCGATAATTGACTTTACGTCATCACACAACAAGGACGCTAAGGACTTAAAACTTGGCCTCCTCAGGCTACGCATGACAGTGCAGGCTGAATGCAAGGAGAGGAAAGATCTGGAAGCCAAGCCGTGCTCCTAGCCGAGTAAAGTGCCGAAAAGTCACACAAACGGAAGAGTCCATCTCAGTGTGAGACTCTCCCCATCTACAATGGGGGTAGGGACCTCCAAACGAGCTAGGCAGTCCCCGGGCGAAACGGCATCTGGCGCTTCGAAGAAGCGGATAGTGTCTGACGTAAACGAGGTGATTTGATATCGTATACGATTGAATATGTAATAACAAATTCGATATAAAAAGCTTAGCGATGTATATCCGATTTAGTTTGTGACACAGTGCGATGAATAATTGACACATCGTATAGCAGTCGAAAATTTGCACTCTTTACGATCAAACGATTTACGACTTAAACATAATATGATTAAGGCCACAATTAATTGCGATTATTTGGAGACTGTTATAGGAGTTGTAGTTGTCTGGGCAGCAATAATTAACACGGAAGCAGACGCTAGTGCCAAGAAGGGGACGAGTGACGACCCCAATTATGATAGAGATAGCCACTGGACCAAAGTCCGAAAAAAGGGAAACAGGATTAAAAAATAAATTAAAGGTGACAGGTGGCCCGCAAGCGTAACCGCAGAGAGGCCTTCATCGTTAAGACCGAGGCGTCAAAGTACTCCGAGCTCTGGAAACTGACGAATCTAGACACCGATGTGCGGAGTATACGCCGTACCCGCAACGGCGAGATGCTCTTGGAGCTTAAGAAGACGACAGATCTTATAGAGACCTGACAGGACAGGCCTTGGGTGAGGGTGTGGAGGTACGAGCCCTCGTCTCACAGGTGACGATCCAGTGTAAATACCTGGATGAGGTCACCGAGGTAGACGACAGAACAGTTCAAGGTCGAGGTTGCTTATTCGGGACCCAGGTGGCAACGATGAGGGATGCGGTAGCTGACGCGGACGCGGCATTGAAAGTGGCGAAAGTGAAGGTGAGATGGTCTATATGCTCACTTAGCCTACACCAGCCGCCCAAGGCATGCTTCAGATGCCTAGAGAGCGGGCAAATGTCCGGGGAGTGCAAAGGTCCAGATAAGAGTAACATGTGCAGAAGGTGTGACAGCACAAGGCACAGGACTGCAAAGCTCCCCCCAAATGCTTGATGTGCGCCGGGAAACCGGATGATAAGCACAGTTCGCATTGGGGTGGGGTAAGTACCCGTTCAGTAAGGGTATTCCAACGACCTAATCGTAAGGCTGGAAACCCAACTCATTCTGATTCATTTTGAGGCTGCGCAGCTGTGTCTGACAGTTCGCGAGTCGGCATCGGATATCGCCATAATTTCCGACTCATACCGCATCCCCGCCGGCAACGGCAACTGGGTTATGGCCAGATCCAATATGGTGGCATTATGGATGACGGGCAAGTACCCGGTTCAGGAGGTTGTTTCTACCACAAACGAAGGCTTCGCGGTTGTAAAAGTGAATGGAGTGTTCTTCTGCAGCTGCTACGCACTGCCGAGATGGTCGATTGAACAGTTCTCTAACATGCTCGATCGTATGACAACTGAGCTAACTGGCCTGAATCCGCTGGTAATTCAACGCTTGGGCCAGATTCTTCTGGAAGCCTTGGCTAAGCTCAATTTGGTCCTAGCCAACGTGGGTACCAAGAGTACCTACCATAGAAACGGAGAGGAATCGATTATCTTAACTTTCAGCAGTCCTGGACTGCTTAATAATTGGAGGGTGGATGATGGTTACACACATAGCGACCACTAGACGGTTCGTTATTGTATCGTTCACAATACAAGACAACGTGTGGAAGGAGGAGCATTCACTCCATTCGCCAGCAGATGGCGGACGTCCTACTTTGACGTAGAAACATTTAAAGAGGCGCTTGAGAGGGAAAGAAACTTACACAAAACCCGGGAACCTTGCGGCGAACGACACGTTATGGCATTAACCAATGCCGAGTGGTCAAACCGAGGAATGGAAGATCGCCAGTGTATATGCCTCCACGCAAGACAGAGGATGCAAAGAGCGCGGTCAGACGCCGAAAAAATCGAGCACACAGGGGCGCACGCGAAGGCCGCGCTAAAGAGGGAGATAAAGGCCAGCAAGCAAGCCTGCTTTGAAGACCTGTGTCAGAAGGCCAATACGAATCAGTGGGGTGACGCCTATCGGGTATTAATGGCCGAAACCAGAGAAAAGCGGCTCCAACCAGAGCTGCTGCAGATGATCGTTGGGGAACTCTTTCCGAACCACGACCCGAGTCCATGCCCCCCGCCGCCTTAGTTTTGTCCCATGACCAGCGTTCCAGTATCCCAGACCTGTACAAGATTCTGGGAAGTTACTTCCAGTATCCCGTACTGGTATACAACATAGATGTAAGCCAAAAACGTGTTCAGATGACCGCAGGCGACCCACAAGGTTCTATCCTGGGTCCGGTGCTATGGAACACGATGTACGATGAGGTACTACGGCTTGAGTTTCAGAAAGGGGTGAAGATAGTTTGATTCGCGGACGATATCACCCTGGAGATGAGTGGTGAATCCATCGAAGAGGTGGAGTTAACGGCCTCACTTTCCATTGGCATTGTGGAGTGATACATGAGTTCCGGGAAACTGGAGCTAGCCCATCATAAGACTGAGGTCACGGTTGTAAAAAACCGAAATTCCGAGTGACACGTGACGATCAGTGCAGATAACTGAGCAATTGAATCCGAGAGGTCTTCGAGGTATCTTGGGGTCATGATCGACGATAAGCTGTCCTTTATCAGCCACGTCGATTACGACTGCAAGAAAGCCTCTATATCTATATCGGCCTTATCCCGCATGATGTCGAATAGCTCGGTGGTGCAAGGGAGTACGGCGGACCAGCATGTAGTGCGCACAGGCTTATGTGCCTAAAAGTGGTTAGTGCATAGCGAACGGTATCACGCGACATGGTCTGCATTCTAGCGGGGATGACGCCAATAGGCATTGTCATAAAAGAGGACGTAGAGTGCTTCGAACAACGTGGAACAAGAGGTATTCGGAAAACCACTAGAGCCGCATCTATGGTTAATTGGCAAAGGGAATGGAATAACTCTACGAAAGGTCGATGGACCCACCGACGAATCCCGGAATCAACCGGGTGGGTTGGTAGGCGACACCGTGAAGTGAACTTCCACTTAACGCAGATTTTTTCAGGCCACGGCTGTTTTAGACAATATCTGCACAAATATGGGCATGCACAGTCCTCTGCATGCACTGATTGCACGAGAGTTGAGGAAACCGTATGTCCTCGCTACGACGGCGCGAGATCCGGCATTATAGCCGTAAGCAGTCACAACACGACTCCGGATAATTTGGTCCAGAGGATGTGCCAAGACCGGGAAATCTGGGATGCGCTATGCGTAGCAGCTTCCCAGATTGTCCTCGATCTCCAACAAAAATGGCGAAACGATCAACGGCAGGTCGCAGGGACCTATACCTAACTAGTAAAGCCCTTAGTAGTTGGACATAGTGGGTGCTTAACAAGCACAATAGCCCCCTCCCCTAAGTTATACCGAAAGGTAGTTCCGGGGAGGGTCAAGGGTCAACGAACATTATATTGCCATTCCTGTAACACAGATCTCTCAAACAATATTTGTGGCTCAGCAGAAACTTAGATTCCACAATGAAAACACGTTGACGTATAGCCAACCTCAACTTGGAAACCATGAGCTCGAGGTGATGATATGTGCGTTTTGTTATCAGGCAAAATGTTGCTGATAATTCGCCGACCGATGTACGTCAAACTCCTTACTTCATCTTTGTAGATTATCGATATCAATTTAGTAGCAAACCGGAAGTGTTTTCCAAAAGTAACCAAATGAGGCGTTATTCGGTTGTTTCTTTCAAAGGATCAAATATTTAGTCAATATTCAAATTAGAGCAAAATATATTTAGCCAGTAATTTACAGATCAGAGTTGGACAGGATCCAGTCTCTGAAGTGCGACACACGGACGTAGACCGATGGCATACCGATCGAGCATCCAGCAGCCGATCCGAACGAAACAATACCGACCTGCAGACTGCCACCATCCTGGACAGCCAATGGACCACCGGAATCTCCGTTGCAAGACGAGCGACCACCTTCTCCAGACAGGCAAACATTCTGGGCCTGGATGATGTTGGTGTTTCCTCCCCAGCTGGCAAGGCAGTCAGCCTCGGTCATGATTGGGTTGCTGGTGAACATAACAACAGCTGAAGTGGCCTGGCTGGCATCGGAAGTGCGACCGAATCCAGATACAGTACCGGTCATACCAGCGAACGAACGAGAATCTCCAGCAGCCGGAATGCGAGTGGGCACGACACGATCGTTGAGGGTCATGGCGCTGTTCAGGCGAACAGTGGCAATATCGTTACGGATGTTGGTTGGAGTGTATCCAGGATGCATGTTGATGCCACCAGCTCCGAAGGCAATGCGTTGCTGAGTTGGTTCGGTCTGCAGACGGTTGTGGGCTCCCATGATGGCAGTACCTCCGAGGGCATTCTGAACGCAATGAGCAGCAGTCAGAATGTAGTTAGCGGACAGAACGGATCCACCGCACAAGCCGGTGCCACCGCCAAAGGTGCTGAGCAGAGCGATCTGGTACGGGAACTGTCCTGGGGTAGCCTGTTGTCCATTGGTGATGCGACCTGGTGGACGAATTTGACGCAAGTACTGCACCTCAGCTGGCAGACGGGCCCAGTAGTGGTCGAAATCCTCGATCGGACGCACCTGGGACCAGTCAATTTCGATCCACTCGGCGCTGGCCACGGCCAGAACACCAATCAACAGCACTATGGTTTTCATTGTTTGTTCGTAGTCGGATGGACTGCTACCAGTTCTAGGGCTGGCAAATGCTTTTATACGGAAACGGGTACAATTATCTGGAATGAACCGTTATCATATACATAGTCTTGATTAAATAAGACACTTAGTGCAAAATACTTCTTTTGTTACGCTAATCACGAATTTGGGAAAAAACCGTATTACAACTGATAAGTGATAAGCAGGATTAACGCACCGTTTAATAGCGATAGTGAGAAAACCCAAATATTCTTCTTTTTCTGCTTCATTGAAACTAAAGTTATTCAGCATAAATCATTTAAGCAGCTAGAACTTGACGGCCTCTCAGCTATTTTCGAAAATGTGGTTTCAGAATTTAAGTTATAAAAACAATGAAAATTCCTTTTGACCTTTTTTGCAATGTAATGATAGCGATAAGGGCTTAGAAAAAATAATATCAAAGGTTATCCACGAAATTATTGCAACACATCAAAAATATTGCTGAGGATGGGAATCAAGAAAAACAAATCAGATACACTTCCGTATTCACAGCCATGACTTTATAACTCCATAGTCTGAACATAGTATTAAAAGATTAGAAGGAGACCTTGGGCTAATAGGCTACTCCAGTAGTGAGCCAATTTTGAACCGATTGTTTCGTATGGGTTATTGGTATTGTTGAAGAAAAAGAAGTGTCGCAATAAATGCTTATCGTTATACCAGTTAGCTCTGATATGAGCTGGTAGTTATTCTGCTAGATATGAGAGATATTCTCGAACCAGCCCTACACAGAAACGAACATTCAGTTAGAGTAATGCGATAAGTCAAGGAAAATAGCGCTAGTTTACGTAGCATGTTTCGAACAACTCGTTTTCACAAATCTTTTCGTCGTAACTTCTTCGCTCTCGGAAAAATTATAATCGATGATGAAAAATTTGCACTAGCCCCGAGGGGAACTGTGCGTAAGACGGACAGGCGGGTTAAGATTGACATATGATAATATAAACACTTATCTGTTAGAGTTAGAAAGACCTTAGCAAATGTGCGAGTGATGAATTGTGATCCGACACAACGCATTTGGTGATTTCATTTCTTAGCAATGTCTAGAGCTTACAGATCCTAACAATCCAAATGATAATCTGTTAAATTTTTTTATTGTACAAACTAAGTTAACTGATAATAACTACATCGTTTGAAATAAACATGTAATTCTCTGCGTTATCTAATGCACATAAAGGGAATGCTAGATTTGACAGATGTTAACGGAACATTACTAGCCAAATTAAACCAGATAACGCCTGAATCTAGTCTGATGTATGAAAGATTGCAAACAATTTTTATATCTACGCTTCCGTTGGCTTGGATGAGAAACGCTTGTTAAAATTAATTATTTTTTTCTGTGTATCAGCGAAAAATAAGAAAATGTAGGTTGCTGTCACGTTTTGCTTTGTGTTGAAATAACTTTCTCCTACAATCGTTGAAAACTGTAATTTTTCTAGAACACTTTTGAGTTCGAAAGGGAGCAATAGCCCAAGATGTGATGAGTGCTGTTTTGTTCGTGAACAATTCATTTGAAATTCCTCCTGTACCGATGTGGCCCTAGTATGCATAGTGAAAATTGTCGATTGCTTCCAAGATCAAAAAGAGGAAGTCTACCGGGATCATCTTTAGTCACGCAATTATAGGAGAACTGGTTCTGAAATATGATTGCGTGTGACTCTTATTTATTTATTTACATGGCATAACGTCACAATACTATAACATAGCCTGATACACAATATCCCTCCATAATGCCCGATTCGTGGCTGCTCCTCCTCAATCCCTTGGGCACCTTGCAATCCCTAGGTCTTGCTCCACCTGGTCTGACCATCTTGCTCGTTGAGCCCCACGTCGGCTTGTACCACCCGGATTCCCGTCGAACACCATTTTTGGAGGATAGTTGCCGGGCATTCTCGCAACATGCCCTGCCCAGCGTATCCGTCTAGCTTTTGCTACTTTATGAATACTGGGTTCATCGGCAAGCTGCGCGAGCTCATGGTTTATCCTTCGCCTCCATGTACTGTAAAGATGGTTCTTAACACCAATCGCTCAAAAACTCTGAGTGCTCGCAGGTCCTCTTCAAGCATTGTCCATGTCTCATGCCCGTAGAGAACAACCGGTCTTATTAGCGTTTTGTACAGGATGCACATCATACGGGGGCTAAGTCTGTTTGACCGTAGTTGCTTGTGGAGCCCATAGTAGGCACGACTTTCGCTGATAATCCGGATCTCACGGCTGTTATCGTTGTCCGCAGTAACCAGTGAGTCGAGATAGACAAATTCATCGACTACCTCGAAATCATCGCCGTCGATCGTTACACTGCCCACCCGGGTCCTGTCGTGCTCGGTTCCACTTGCCAGCATGTACTTCGTTTTAAACGTATTTATCTTCAACCCAATCTTCTCTTCTTCGCGCTTTAGTCTGGTGTGCTGCTCTGCCACCTCCTCAAGTGTTTTGCCGACAATATCCACGTCATCGACAAAGCAGATTCATTGACCGGATCTGTTGAAAATCGTGCTCCGCATGTTAAACACCGCTCGTCGCATAACACCTTCAAGAGCAATGTTGAACTGGAGCAAGAGAGACCATCACCTTGACGAAGCCCCGTGCGGGATTCGACTGAACCCGATAATCCACCCGATATCCATCGTAGCTTTGATAAGTCGGGTCAGCTTACCCGGAAAGCTGTTCTCGTCCAGGATCTTTCATAGCTCATATCGGTTAATTGTATGCGGCTTTGAAGTCGATTAATAGATGATGCGGTAGGACTCTATAATCACGGCACTTTTGGAGGATCTGCCGTAAAGTAAAGATTTGGTCCGTTATAGACCGCCCCTCGATGAAGCCGGCCTGATAACTTCCCACAAATCTATTTGCTAGAGGCGACAGTCGCTGGAAGATGATTTGGGATAATACTTGCTATAGGCGGCATTAAGGACGGTGATCGCACGATAGTTTCACAGGTCAGCTTGTCGCCTTTCTTACTAGGATTGCGGCAGATAACCCCATCCTTCCACTCCTCCGGTAGCTGATCGGTATCCCAAATCCTGACTATCAGTCGATGCAGGTAAGTTGCCAGCTTGTCCGGGCCGCATCTTGATAAGTTCTGTTTCCGATTCCATCCCTCCCAACCGATTTGTTGTTCTTCAGCTGCTTGATGGCATCCTTAACTTCACGTATCGTCGGAAATGGCACATCTCCGTCACTTACTGCATCGACTACGTCTCTTCCTTGGTCCTCTTCCTGTACTCCATTCAGATGTTCATCGAAGTGCTACTTCCACCTTTCGGTCACCTCACGATCGTCCGTCAGGATTCTCCCATCCTTATCCTTACACATTTCGGCTCGCGGCACGAAGCCTCTGCGGGATGCGTTGAGTTTCTGGAAGAACTTTCGCGTTGTATGTGAGCGGCGCAGCTGTTCTAATTCCTGACACTCCTCCTCCTTATGGCGGCGCTCTTTCTTCCGGAAGGGTTTGGTTCTGCTGTCACCGCTTTTGTATGTATCGTTCCACAGTATGACGGGTAGCTTGACGCACCATAAGTGCCGGCGCTGCATTCTTCTCATTCAACACCTGCTGACATTCCTCGTCGAACCACTCGTTCTGTCGGTTTCGTTCCACATAACCTAAGACGTTCTCCGCAACGCTGCTGATAGCTGTTTTCACGGTGTTCCAACAGTCCTCGAAAGGGATTTCGTCGAACTGGCCCTCTTCCGGCAGCACAGTTACGAGCGATTGCGCCTAGCTTGCGGTGACGTCAGGTTGCTTCAGTCGCGCGAGATTGTACTGTGGCAGGCGCGGGTACCAAAAGTTGTTCACTACTGAGAGTTTTGGGCGCATCTTAACCATCACTAGGTAGTGGTCCGAGTCGATGCTAGCGCCTCGGTAGGTTCTGACGTCGGTGATGTCTGAGCCTCACCCATCACGATGAAAGTTGTTCCCAGCTCGTGTGTATAGCCGCAGCTCTGGTAGATGGTATGACCATCCCGAAACGTACGCATCGTGGATCCTTTCCAGCACACCTCTTGCAGCGCTGCGATGTCGAACTTGCGGTTCTTCAATTCGTCGGAAAGCACGTGAGTACTTCCAAGGATTGAAAGATCGGCAGTTCCACGTCCCGAGTTTCCAATCGTTAGTCCGTTGTCATAGCCTAAGTCCATGCCAATTGTTCCGGTTCGAATTTCTTCCTTGTGTATTATTCGTTGCAATTCCTTGTAATGGCCCGCAGGGCCCAAAACCAACTCCACTATCTTGCAGGAGGGCTATCTGCTGTTTAACAGTCCCAAGCACCACCAGGACTATTGATTTTTGTATTTATAATCCTAACAAGGCGGTAACTCAGCCGCTCCTAACATGGCGAACAGACGTTGTTTTGAGCCACCCCTAACATGGGAAACAGGTGCTCAAATGGGTGAAGGCTTGGACTTTTACCCTTATTTTTAAAAAGCAGGGTGGCTCGCTTTTGTCAGGGCTGCCTTCGGATATTTGGGGGTTTTTGGAAGAAACTCAACAGAGTCCAACAACTGCTCAGTCCCCCATATCCTAAAAAGTCCCCGATGATGCATCATTTTTCCACCGTATTGTCAGCAACTGAATTGTATTGCACCGTAAAAAGAATTTCAGATTGAATATGTAATTATAGAGTCAATTATTTCCGCAAATCCACCCGATTAAGAGGGAGCTGAAGTTTGCATGTGTGTGAACCGTGCTTTTGCATGTAAAACGTTTTATTTGATGGCTCTCTACCACATAAACAATTTTCAAAACACATGTTTTCTGGTTTTCTGAGTTGAAATTGCCGCCTTACAAATATTACTTTTTTACAGAGTTTTGGCCTTCTTTCAAACATGGGTTACCCTTAAGAAATATATTTATCAGCTGATCGTTAGCGTTACAAAAACATGCACTCTCAAAACTGCTTATATATTTTGTTGTACTAGTTGTTAGCACTTTCTTCGCTTCACTGAATCTTTCACTATAGATTTATTCTTTTTCTTAACTTGTGCCTTTAATTTATGTTGTTAATGTTTTTTGTGTTAATAGTTGTTATTAATGGTGACTTTATTCTTTTTTCGATATAGATTCCGTGTTTTTCGTGAAGTATTATATTTCTGTGAATGTTCAGCGGATTGTTGTATTCTTAAGTATTATTCTTTCTGTGTAGTCTCTACGTTATGGAATCAATTAACAAATATATTCAATAATTAAGTTTTACAACTAGGATTTTTAAAACGACAAAACTGCTAGTGATCATCGTGACGTTACCCTTTCTCTGTTTCCTGATGCGCTGTACATTCGGCTCGAAATGGTCAACTTCACCGCTGCCGTGTATGCTGGATCTGGCGTCCCCTGTGGTGCCATGTTTTTGTATAGTGATGCAATTAGGAGCGCAAATCCTCTGACAAGTTATCTTTCACCCCCCGTACTTATATTCTTAAACATTCTTCTCTTTTCAGAGAGCGAGTAATGGCGCTATAACCATAAGTCATATGTGGATAATTAATGCTTAGTTCCCAACCATTTGAAGAGAAATGGAGCATCACTTAACCTTCTTAGACTAAAGGCTCCCAACGACCGTTTTAAATAAATAAATATAACTGTTCTGTTTAACTATACTCTCCGACTATCAATTTCATTTTCCTTAGATTCCAACCTCAGTAGATATCAACTGAAGACTACGTGGGTTCCCCGTGCCTTCTTAAGGTGGATATCAAATCCTCCTTATCTCCAACGGTTGCATGGACGTGGCCAGGTGAGCGATCGAGGAGTGTCTTCGTGGAGATTATTGGGTGAATGCAATATAAATTATTCCTCAGCGTAGCTCCATCCATTCCATCATAGTAAGAATAAATAAAAGGAGCCAAAAGCTCCTGTGGTTGCTGCTACTGAAAATTCAGCTAAACTCAATTTGAAGAGCCCCGGAACATCGGTGAACAACAATGTGGTCCAAAACGATAAAAGCAAACTTCAATGGATCCGTAAAGCGGTGATAAGCATGGTCATAGCCTATGAGGCTCAGTACAGCTGAAAGCTTTTAGAATACCGTACCGATCCTAATAGCGTCGTGAAATGCGGAACTTAGCGAATCTAATTCCAGTGATATCAATCCACCAAAAAGGATTGCTCGACAGATTCAAAGCGGAAATGTGCTTCAAGCAAAGTCCTGGAGATAGCTAGAAAAAAAGTAAATGCAGATTCGTCTTTCGCTATAGTTTCTCGTAGACCTGCCTATATCGAAGTAGCAAATTCGACTAGGATTGGAATCTTGCATAATGGCTATCCAGATGCCAAGCTCACTACACCACAACTAGTTGCTACTCAAAAGACAATTCCTACAAGATTAGCTGAAGAAAGAAAGGAAAAAATTAAACCAAAGTTTGGTAACTGTCTACTTAGATCAGGGCATTTGATCATCATTTGTAAAAACCTGGAAACTGTAAGCTGGTTAAAGGCAACAATTTCCAGCATTAAGCCATGGGGAGAAGCTTGTCTAATGGCAGTCGATGAAAAGGACATACAAATGCCTGAAATTCTTATAGGTTTCTTCCCACAAAGTGTGGAGGATTCCAAAGCCAAAATGAAGGATTGCGTTGAGGTTTTGGAGAAACCTGAGGCGATATAAGGTTGAAGATCACCACGTTGAACTTATCTGCATTGTTGATGCTGCTTCTATGGAAAAATTTATAAAAATGTAATTTTACTGTGGATTATTAATTTGGAGTTGCTTATTTGAGGAAAAAAGCCTCACCGAAATCAAACAGCAGTGAGACAAACACTGCTCGAAATAATCGAGTTGACGACTTGAAGGCAAAGGGCGATTCTGATAAATTCCAAGAAAGCTCTAGAATCCATGAGAATTCCGAGGACGCTGTGATGCAAGAGGGCCAACAATGTAGCATAGAAGCAAGCAGTATCACGAATAATATATTCTGTGAGAGCCGTAATGATGCTGCAATTGTTGAAGGATGCTCATACGAGGCGGATCAGTATCTCTTAGGAAATAGTGGAGCAAATGGAGATTCTGCGTTACCAATCTTATGTTCGGAATCTAACTCAGGTTCAATGACAGACGGTCGTCTTAGACACAAACCACAACTAAATGAAGGCAGTAAGAAATGGCCACCTAGAACAACAGGATCAAATATATGAACGGGAAAGGCATTAAGTTCATACCACAAAACCCTCATCATGCAAAGGCAGAATCAGCTATCCTGAGCAACACATTCATCAAATGCAGAATCGACCTTGCCTTTCTCCAAGAACTATGGACATACAACAGTAGGATTTTAGGAATGCCTACACAATCGTGTAAGTTAATATATGATAACACTCAGCTCGAGCTGCAATTCTGGTAAATATTAATGCCAAAATTACACCTATCACAGAATTCATCATATAGCGCACTGATATTGTAACGTAAAGCCTGCTATCTCCTACATTTGTAGGTTTTTGAACGAAGCTCGTCACAGTTGGTTTGCCCAACATTTCCGTGAGAGTAAATGAAATAAGAACTGCACTTTGTCAATCTAAGGATCAATGACAAACTAAAAGTTTGTTTGTGTATGTCTGTTCCATTACCTGCTAGAAGACGAGTCTGTGATCATAGCAATCGACATGTTTCGAGAGCGGATGGGTAAAACGAAGTAGCGGGTTGAGGAGATTGACGTTTTCAGCAAACCGTGAACTACGATAAATAAGAAGTAAGCTGTTAGATTAACGTCTATATATTGGATGGTCGAATTATAGATTACATACAGCTTCATCAAATATCCCAGGTGGTCGAGGTCAGTGTTGACGTGGGAGTCCTTGCGCCTGGCGATTTAGGTTGTCTGTTGAGTGGTTTAATTTTTTACTTAAAAATTATCTACTTTTGCTCCCATCCCAATCTCTGTACGAATAGGTTGAAAATATGTTTTTCCCTATCCGGGTCATCAGAAACGGATAACAAATGGTTCAAATTGTGTTCTTCTTTTTATTTCATTCAGTTTCATTCCATAATGAATACAGAAATAGCCACACCCCTCAGCTGCAAAATTATTTTGTTTTATTGCCGGTGTCTGAGCCCGTCGCCTCTAAGGAATTTTGCTTCGTACTGTATTTTCGTGTCTCTCTTCATTCAGGGCTTTGCTATCAACACTATCAGGTGAGATGAATCCGATGAATCGAAATTATTTCAGTTTTTGACATGAGCTCTCAGCTGGAGGTTTTGTGTTTCACTGGCTGTTCCATCTTTTTTACTAATAATCGGTTGCTCGTGCAGAGAATTCACTTCTGCTGATACGTGGTTTCTAAATTTCTTTAGCGGCTTTCTAGCTATTTTTTTTTACGAAATGTCATTCGATATCAATTCAGGCGTTGCTGCTCCCATTTTTCTATCTGTAAGACCGACTTAGTCTGACTATATTGTTCAACTGACCTGTTACATGAATATTCCTAATGGTTGCTTACCACAGGTTACTTACTATGGGACATTCTGAGGAATTTATGCTTTAGAGTTTCCATTTGCCCACACTGCTGACAGTTTGGGTTGTCTCTTCTTGCTTGTGGTACAATTTTCCATGAACGAGGAGAAAAGATATAGACTTCTCATCTGATGCCAATGTTCTGTGGTTGATGTTTTTCCACACCGTTTTCCAGTTTCGTATAAACCGTGTAATCCCAACAGGAGACAACTGTTTTAATAAGTGATTAAAGATGAGACAGGCGGAGATATTATCTGCTGCGGTATGTTATCCAGGGTTGATTTTATAGTTGTAAGATGAATAAGATCCGGGGGAATTTGTTGCATTTGCATATATCGGACTAAGGAGACCCGCAGACCCCCTTCACTCTTTCTAAAATTCAGAGACAGATAGTAGCGCCAGTCTCATCGTCAACGAGATAACGTTGAACCACATTGATAGACAAAACAAACACACACATATGCATGCATGCTCGAACACCTATAGCAAAAAAACAAAGTTAATAACACGAAATTGAAGAAATTTGTCAGAAGCAGACTCCGCGCATGGGAGAATACAAATAACAACAATCAAAGAGCACCAAATTGCCATTTCCTCTCGAGCATCGAATCGTTTCGTTGCTACTTGAAATGAATTTCCATCGACGCTGCTCTTATGAGATTCCGGTTTTTGGAGGTTAAATGATTTCAAGCTATTATTTACTGTTGGGACACTTGAAAACACCTCAACTTTGAACTAAAACAATCAAAACAAACCCTCAACATCTCGACGCACACTATGATCATGCAATCATATAAAGAGATTATTCTAGAAAATAACATCTGGGACATCTTGTTCATTTACCATCTTTGCCTGCCGCCAAGAAGAGAATACCACTCGCTGCTGTCATAGCCTTCAAGGATCGCCCATGCTATTCCTGATTTCTGCATGTTGACCACCGTTCATCGATCGGCCGCAACAAGAAAGTGTCTCTGATGAGAAGAAGAGTGATACACCGGAAGAATGCACGTGATAATTCATAAACGACCCTGTTAAAAACTTCAGGAAAGAGGCTGTTGTCGAGCCCACCCCAAGAGCACACCATGGCTAGACCAGGGAGGAACAGATAGTATCAATCCCCAGGTGGGCCTGACAAACTAAGGAAGAAATCAATGCAATGCGAGTTGACTTAGGTGGAAAATATTTATTTTAAAAATCGCAATATTGAACGAAAATACTGGTTTAGAATTTTTGAAAAATGAATGGTAACTCGCCTTTTAAAATAGGCTTGAAAGTCATCTAATCTTCTAAGCTGCATTCCAATAAATCACAACTCAAAAATATGTATAATATCAAACAGTTTATTTACATTTCGTCAACCTTAGAAAGTAACCACTCACAGATCTGAGTTGGACAGGATCCAGGCTCTGAAGTGCGACACACGGACGTAGACCGATGGCATACCGATCGAGCATCCAGCAGCCGATCCGAACGAAACAATACCGACCTGCAGACTGCCACCATCCTGGACAGTCAATGGACCACCGGAGTCTCCGTTGCAAGACGAACGGCCACCGTCGCCAGCCAGGCAGATGTTCTGGGCCTGGATCAGATTGGTGTTTCCTCCCCAGCGGGATAGACAGTCAGCCTGGGTCATGATTGGGTTGCTGGTGAACATAACGACAGCCGAAGTGGCCTGGCTGGCATCGGAAGTGCGGCCGAATCCAGAAACAGTACCGGTCATACCAGCGAACGAACGAGAATCTCCAGCGGCCGGGATGCGAGCTGGCTGAACGCGAGCGTTGAAGGACATGGCGCTGTTCAGGCGAACAGTGGCAATATCGTTACGGATGTTGGTTGGAGTGTATCCAGGATGCATGTTGATTCCACCTGATCCGAAGGCAATGCGCTGCTGAGTTGGTTCGGTCTGCAGACGGTTGTGAGCTCCCATGATGGCAGTACCTCCGAAGGCATTCTGGACGCAATGAGCAGCAGTCAGGATGAAGTTGTTGGTCAGAACGGTTCCACCGCACAAACCGGTACCACCGCCAAAGGTGCTGAGCAGAGCAATCTGGTACGGGAACTGTCCTGGGGTAGCCTGTTGTCCATTGGTAATGCGACCTGCCGGGCGCATTTGACGCAAGTACTGCAGCTCCGCTGGCAGACGGGCCCAGTAGTGGTCGAAATCTTCGATCGGACGCACCTGGGACCAATCGATTTCGATCCACTCGGCGCTGGCCACGGCCAGAACACCAATCAACAGCACTATGGTTTTCATTGTTCGTACAAAGTCGGATGGACTACTGTCGTCTCCCAAAATGCTGGATGCTTTTATAGAGCCCCCATTATCTCGCTACTGAACTTTATGATAGGGTGCGGATTTGATTAAATGGGAAATTTTGTGCAAAATATCTATTTGCGTTTACTAATCACGAATTCGGTAAAAACCGATACTTAACATAATAACTGCAACCGATAAGCGATAAGCTGCATTAATCAAGCAAAACACCACGCATGAGAATGCCGAAATGAATCCTGATAAAAGTAGACGTCTAGAGGAGTATTAAGAAGCATTCCTCTTACTGGAGTGATGACCGATACGGGTACTTTGACTAGTCTAGAATGTTTATTACAATAAATTAAAGTCATTCAATACAATGGCGAAAAAATGCGAAAGTTTGCCATACTTATTTTTGGGTATCTTAAAACATGATTTTTACTGTTTTAATGCGTGTGTGTGTAATCATCTGACTGTATACTCTGAGACGATGTAAACAAAACAGTGATTCGCGAGTAACAAAGTTGAGAAAAATGTACGCAAAGGAAGTTGTGACTAGTTTGTTGCTCGCCCAAAAACCCATTGCACCCAAAAACCCAAATTGCAACGATTGTTGGATGCCATCCGGCTACCGTCGACTTCCTTGAACACCGATTCAACAAAGATGGAATGACTCCTTCACCAAGTAAAATTGAGATTCCGAGCTCGAACTACCTGTGAAGAGGTCAGGAGTTTTCTTGGTCTTGGGAACTACGGGATGAATGCTACGACTGCTGCATTATGATCCAAAGCTTAAAACATGATTAGTTGCAAATGCTTCTCCGGTGCTTCTACTGTAATTTTTCGAAGGAATGCCAAGGGTTGTGTCGTACGCCAGTAAGAGTTTGACTGAAACGGAACGTCGATATGCTCAGACGGAGAAGGGAGCTCTGGCCTTAGTATGGACGGTCGAACGGTTCCAGATTTACCTCGTGGGCATTAGGTTTGAACTGGAGACCGACCATAAACCCCTGGAAGCCATATTCTCGCCAGATTCATCGCCATGTTTAAGAGTAGAACGTTGGGTCCTAAGGTTGTATACGTTCAGTTACGATACAGTGTACCGTAAAGGTAAGTCGAACATAGCCGACTCATTTTCACGTTACATTTTACATTCAGAGGAAGAACCATTTGATCCAGATTGCGATGTCTATGTACGGAATGTGCTTGAACTGGAAGCAATGGACATTGGAGAGTTGAAAAAAAAGCATCTTGTGAGGATCCTGAGCTGCGTGAATTACGCGAGTATCAGGATCGAGGAGTGTGGATTTACACTTCAAGCACAATCAAACCTTGTCATGCGTTTCGAAACTGGGTTCGGTAAAGTAGGCGAATTGGTGGTTCTGGGTTCCCGGTTAACTGTACCAGCAAAAATGCGATAAAGAATGCTTCAATTGGCCTATGAGGGTCACCCGGGTCGGACTAAAATGCAACAACGACTGCGGCTTGCTTATTGGTAGCCTGGAATGGATGACGCCATTCCCGCGTCGTAGATGGCTGTGGAGGTTGTCAACTAGTCTGCCAGCCAGATAGACCTGATCCAATGGAAAGACGTAGATTGCCGGATGCTCCATGGATCAATATTGCCACAGATTTCCTTGGGCCTTCTGGAGATTATTAACTGGTAATAATTGATTATTATACCCTAGAAAGTGTGAGGTGTTTAGTGGAATACCTGTAACTAGAAATGAGATGAAAAATTAGTATTTTCCAATTAATTCCAACTACCTTTATTGTTTATCTTGACAGATGTGCGGACTTCTTCAGTGTCGTGTACTAATAAGTCGAGTTATTAGTACACGACACTGAAGAAGTCTGCACATTGTAAACGAAATACGCGTATCTGTCAAGATAAGCAATAAAGATATTTAAAATTAAAAAGAAAATGATTATTATAGCCGATATAAAAAAGTAGAGATAGGGTATGTGTCCCTTGACTCAGCCTAGTATGCAACAATCGATTACATTTTTTATCATAACTCATAAAGTTTTTCAGCTGGAAGCAAAATTTAACTAGCTACACACTTGTTAAGATATGTCTAATAAGCCATCTGGTAAAATGTATCACGAAAAGTTGCACAACTAATTTTATAAAGTCAGAAACTTTCGAAGGATATGGATGTAATGTTGGTCTGTAGGCATCAAATTGGGTCTATTCATGGATGCAAGTTCGTCCCATTCGATAGATTTGTTATTGAAAGTTGGCTATGTACGCTATTTGCCGATTTTTTTATTCAATGCGTTCCCAGCTGTATTCGCTCTACGCAACAAACAATTTTACTAACAATCAAACTATACTTAAACTGCTAAGAAACACTTAAGTAATTTTACCATATGATTTAACGGTCATTCGGCAATCAAAACATTATAATTCGCTCTACACAGATTTTGTTTCTTTAGTTTGTGTTTAGATGAGCCATATGAAAAACATTCAACCAAAACTCAGACATTTGTATTGTAAATGTTACCAATAACAACATTTTCACTACGCTTTCCATAAGACAGGCCATAATTGGGAACCTAGAAAAAAATATGTCCCTAACATTGGGTCTATGGTTTTCATGTTAAATAATTGTTATGTTACTTATGTGACCTGTTAAATTATAACGTGTGACTTTTTTCTGTACATCTTGGCTGCGTTATTCGGTTTATAGGGTCAATTTCGGCAAATTTAGATCATTCGAAGATCGTGTAGATACTATGTTCAGCTTAAACAGTAAATTTATGGTTTCTGAAAAGTTAAGGAAATCGAAAATTACGCGAAAGTGAGCGATTATAAATTCATTAATTGTGTCTCAATTGCTTTGAAATAGATCGGTCATCCTGATAACAACATATTTTGTTGATTATCGCTGAAATAATGACATATTCGGTACATAGGACGAATCAAGGAGCTAGGCTAACATTACATCCCGTTACCCTACTTCAGAAAATCACTGCTAAGGAGACGTCGGATAGACTGGAGAAGATTTTCGTCAGGTGGGGTTTTCCTAGAACCATAACTTTGGACAACGGCCGCCAGTTTGTAAGCATCGAATTTGAACGTTATTGCCGGAATAGAGGAATCATCCTGAACAAAACCACGCCGTACTGGCCTCAAGAGAATGGCCTCGTAGAACGCCATGGCCTCAAAATCAGCCAAGCCTTGAACCTCGATTGTAAGCGTGATCTTCTCACCTGTTTGTCGATGTATTATTCGACTCCACATAGCACAACTGCTCCTGTTGTGACTGATGTTCGGAAGGAACATCCGCACCAAATTACCAACTTTGGGAGATTTGAGTACTGAAACACCACCGACCGAACATGGTGATCGTGATTTGCACGAAAAGGAAAAGGGTAAAGTTACAGAGAATCTTCGTCGCAGAGTTACAGTTCGTGACAGTCACTGCAAAGCACGGTTCTCGTGTGGCAGTCCAGAATTTTCAGTTTTAATAATATTAATCTATTCACAGACCAGGAAGGCAAGAGGCCAACGGAGGCGCAATGGTCTAGTGTGCCAATCTCAACGATTGGTACCGGCCCCGGTCCTAACTTGTATGAGCCAAGCCCAGGGATTATGTGTCAGCCATCCAAGGAGGCCATTGATCAGGATGATCGAATGGATCTGAGCAGATCACAGCGCGAAATCAGAAAGCCAAAGCGATTCAACGATCGCATTTTCGATTATTAATTTCATTGTCTATATTTAAGGAAAAGAAGATGTGATGATCAGTGATTCGTCTGTAGGAGATCTATGGTTAGAGCGGGGTGATGAAACATAGAAAGATGGCGATTGACTCGGTTGTGTTTGCTTTGTCCGGAATCTGAAGTACAACAGATGGAGTTCAAGTTGTCAAAAGAGTTTGCGGATTGCTCGTCTACTTTCCGATTAGTTCGGCTTCCTTATAGCATGGCTTCCTTATGGATAATTTTTCCGCAGTCTATTGATTGAATTGAGTGATTTCTTTCGGAATGTTCTTTAATAGTACTCTCCAGTTCTTGCTTGAGAGCAAGTTCCTCCGGGCTGAACTACTTAAATTTGACGACACGCATGTTTCATGATCTACCATTTCTAGTAAACAGTTATGTTGAATTTGTTTTTGAATCTGGCTCAGGTCTGACTCTGACTCGCAATTGCCGAACGAAAACAGATCCAGAGTCGAGTATAATGGCATTAGTGCAAGAAATTTATTTTGACAGTTCATGTTTGTGCGGATTGGTGAATCCAGGTTGGACCACTCGTCCACGAAGAGCTAGTGGGGCAATTATACGATCAATCCTCAATTGAACATAATTCACTACGCAAAGTTCATTTCGAATAGTTCTTCTACTGTCTCTAATTTAAGGCAATCAACAACTTGCTGAATTTCTGGCTCAATTCTACTAACTTCTTCTATTTCTTCCTATTTCAAAGGAATTGCTGAAACAGTAGCATTAGTTATCTCATTGATTGTATACTCTTCTGTTTCATTGAATGGAAGAGCTACCTCTGTGGAGAGACTAGAAAAGACATCTGCAAGATTATCTTTACCAGATATAAAGATCACAGTATAATGGAATCCTTGCAATCGCCCACCCATCGCTCAATTCGAGCATAGGGCCGTGAAGTGTGTGAAAACATAAAAGTCAGTAAGAAGTCTGAACTCTCTTCCAATTAAATACGTTTGAGACCGCTCAACGCTCCAAACAAATGCCAACGCCTCTTTTTCCGTTTGACGGTACCGACGTTCAGTATCTGTCAAAGATTTCGAAGCATAGCAGATTCCTTAGAGCGTAAGGACTGGCGTCGGCTACCACGGAAGTATCATCTTTAAGCTTATAGAATCCTAAAACGCTTGCATTTGAGAGAAGCGCTTTTAATTCATTAAAAGCATGTTCTTCCTTTTCACCCCCCTGGAACTTAACACCTTTCTGAGTTAAATTTCGAAACGGCTCGTCCAAAGTGACTAGGTTGGGTATAAATGTTCCCATGTAATTGTCGAGACCTAAGAAACTCCTGACTTCGCTGACATTGACGGGCAGGCGAAACTTTGAAATTGTTTCTAATTTAGCCACAGAAGGGTGAATTCCTTTCGGAGATATTCTGTATTCCAGAAACTCGAATTCAGTAACTCGAAGCGTGCATTAACTCCAAATTAAGACGACTCTTTTTGCTTTGTAACGGTTGAGTATCTAAAACATTTGAATGGATTATTTAAAAAAAAACTTGTACTAATATGCTCCATAGCAGTCCACGAGAATCTCGTCCATCGTGCGCTGGAATATCTCCGGAGCAGAGACGAGTCCAAAAGGCAAACACTTGAGGCCTCGATGTGATATGAAGGATACCACGTCCCTGGATGATTCATCCAATTCCAATAGGAAAAACGCATCTTCCATTGTGCTCCATACATTTCCTAGCCCTACTAAAGCCAACTGTTACACATCTTCTATTACCAGCATTAGGTGACGGTCGCGGATTACTGCTTGATTCACACGCCTTAAATCAACACAGAGCCTTATTTCACCGTTCGCCTTATTTGCCACCACTAAGCGAGATACCCAGGTTGCTGGAACGGTCTTCTTCTCGATGATCCCTTGCCATTCGGTCATCCAGCTTTTTATTGACAACATCCTCCAGTGGAATATTAATTCAACGGTGCGGTTGAAAAACCGGTACTATGTTCAAATCCATCTGGATATGGACTTGCACATCCTTTATCTTCGGAAAAGGTAGCAGATTCAGATCGAGTAGTCCTGTAACTCGATGAATATCCATTCCAACTTTGAGGACGCCAAGTTTTTTTGCAGTTGTGCTTCCAAGAAGGTTTCGTTGACCCTTGATAACGACAAAAAAATCGGCATTGACCATTCGACCACCAACGGTGATGGAGGCGCTTAATGTTCCGCGGATTTCCAATGGGTTCTGAATTCCATACGCCTTCAGTATTTTAGAGCTGCTCTTCTGACAATCACGAACGTCGACGCGTTTAGATTTTAATAGCTCCCAAGAATCTGCAGTGATCAGATTTGCATCCGACCCTGAATCGACGAGCATTTTAAGATCAATACCACAAATTTTGCAATCAATCACATAACTGCTATTTCCTAGATGAAAGGAGTAATACACCTTTTTATCCAGCGTGTCCTATGAAGGTTCATCCTTACTGACATTGCTTGCTCTACTGGAACTGAGTCAATTGCTCGGGCATCACCTGACGGAATCATTCCTGGGCTCTTCGAAGCATGGTTTTCTCTTGGACGTTTTCGGCAAACTTTCTTGAAATGTCCAAGGCGTCCACAGCGGTGACATGTCTTCCTTTTCGCTTGACAAGAAGATGCATTCGATATACAGTCATACCTCGATATAACGGAACCTCGATATAACGTAACCTCGATATAACGTAACTCGATATAACGTAATTTTTACCTCGATATAACGTAATTTTTTTCCCGATTGATTTTTTTGAATTCTTCTTATGAACATTATTTATGAATTTTGAAATATGTTTCATAACTTTTACCTTCAAATGAATACCCTTTAAGACGACCGCCTGAGCTTGCTATAGTATAAAGGGATAAAAAAGGACGTCAATGAGGCACACCTTCTAGGGTTAAATCAGTACATATTTGATTAACTTTTGAAATAACAAAATGCATCACTCCAAAAATATTCAATTGGTACCACAGATAAATGGACGTAACAGATAAATGGATTCTATCTGCCCCTGGAGCCGTATTGCCACAGGAAAGGAGTGCGAGAGAGAGTTCTACCATTGAAAAAGGTTGGCTGATCTCATCTATCGAATTCGTGGATTCGCGAGGAAACATTTGTGCTGGCACAGAATCTGGACAAACTTTTCACGCGAACTTGAGGATCCATTGGTCCAAATACTCCTCGTTCTCGTTTTTCGTAGTTCTGTTAAGCAATATTCGCGCCGTATTCCAAAAGGTATTCATCGACGTTTCGCGCGATAGCCCGTCCACGAATTGTCGCCAGTAACCGCGTTTCTTGGCCTTGATGAGGCTCTTAAATTCTCGTTCGAGAGCCGTGTACCTTTCGAAGTGCTCAGATGTTCCACGTCTACGAACAACTTTGAACGCGTCGGACTTTTTGCGGTAAACCTCGGTGCATTGCTGATCCCACCATGGGGAAGGAGGTTTCCTGCGATATGACGTTCCTGGAACTGGTCGAGTTTGAGCTTGAAGCGCGCTTTCCAAAATCAGGTTGGAGAGGAAGTTATATTCCTCCAGCGGGGGAAGCCCTTCTACCGTTGTTACGGCTTCATCTACTGCTGTCTTGAACCTTGTCCAATCGATATTACGAGTTAGTTCATACGTGACTTGATGGATTCCGGCGGAGTGACCCTGGTGGCAAACGAAATTTTAATAGGCAAATGATCACTACAGTGGGGATCGTGGATCACATTCCACGTGCAGTCCAACAATAATGTATTCAAATTAAGTGTGAGGTCTAATCTACTGCCAAGTGAGGATGGACCAGCCAAGCGTGTAATTTCTCCATTGTTGAGAACGGTCATATTGAAGTTGTCACAGAGGTCATATATCAAAGAAGACCGGTTGTGATGATACAGTTCTCTCCAGCCTGTACCGTGAGAGTTAAAATCTCCCATGACCAACCGCGGAGCAGGAAGAACCGAACAAATATCTGAAAGTTGTTTTCGGTTAATTGAAGCTCTAGGAGGAATATACACAGAAGCAATGCAAAGGCTTTTATTTTTAATAACAGCCTGACATGCGACAACTTCAATACCTGGAGTTTGAGGAAAATTCACTCTATAGAAGGATTAGCACTTTTTGATCCCCAAAACACTCCTCCTTCACGTGAATCCTCACGATCAAGCCGAATAATGTTGAAATCGTGAATCGGAAGATCGATTTCGGGTGAAAGCCATGTTTCACAAAGAGCAAATGCATCACAACCAGTCTTGGTAAAAGTCATGCTCATTAGATTCAAAAGCGTGGATTTTCAGGCAACATAACATTGAATGCCTATGAGTTCCATGCGAAAATCAAATGATAACTCATGACAACAAACGTAACCAGAAGAATGAACGGTTAATTTTCAAAATGCTTTGATATTAATTTATGTAAACAAGTTCATTTTCAAAACGAATTTCGAAATGTCAGAAATGAAATTCAATCAACCACAATGAATATCAATTACCCGTCGGGATCGGAAAAATACAAGGGCAGCCCAGTCCAGGGTATTCTTGCACAACGTTGCTAGCATCTATTCCTTTGGGACGATGATGACGGCCCTGGTTGTTCCATGTTTGGTTTAGGATTCAAAATCATTTAATTATAAAAAATCATCACAAGAGATGATATTCAGATTTCATCCAATGAAATTCATGCTTACTGATTGATAATCAAAACAACAATGACAGCAGATTTTTGACCCGCACATAGAGCCGACTTCATTCATTGCAGCAAACAAAATTCAGTTGGCATAGTAGTGACAGCAGTAACCATGAAAACCGGGAAAGTAAACATCATCATTACACTGGGATAACATCATTTTCACTTCTCATGGATATTTTATGAAAATTCAAGGCACACTGATTCACAACTGATATTGTGAGCTAAAAATTTAAATGCTTCCAATTTAGGAATAAGACTTCGGCAATTCCACTGCAGAAGAGTGATCAAATCCCCGACCTCTTTTGGCAAATTATCCATCGAAGGAAATGATAGCTGCAAGGAGGGGCCACTTTAATGTTAAAAAAAGTTTTCATAGTGGGAAGCATTGCCATAACAATGCTTTTAAGAGGGTCAGACATTTCGAGGTACTTGAAAATACCTTCCATAATATCATCGAATGAGAACAGCCCAGATGAAGAGGAGGCTTCTGTTCATGAAATCGGGTCATCAGGGGTTTTGGATGTCCCCGGGAGAGATGGGAAATCCTGTGTGTAGTTACCGTTACTAAGAACTGCTGAAACTACATATTCAAAACAAAGTGAGTGTGAGTGAGAGAGGGATAGCCCTCTCGCTCTAAAAAACTCACTACATTTTGACAGTTGCATTCCGCTACACTAACATTTTCGTAATAGGAGGTTTAACCACCCAGGTTTTAGTGCATTTTGTGCATTGCTTGGGAATGAGAATAGGCAAAAGGCGTACATACACCATCAACCATAATTCATATGTCACGCTTATGGAATTCGTATGTGCCTAGTTGAATCAATGTTATGCAAATTCATAAGTCTTGCCACATCAAGGGGTGAGTCGCTAAGCACAAAATCGCTTGTGCCGATTTATTTTATTGTGCCTATTACGATACGATGATCCCTGGTGTTTCAATCGCGGTGCCTATATGTGCCCGTGTGTGCCACGGTAACTTGACAGTTCAGTAGTTATGGTTTGGCTACGCCTGGCAACCAGGCGATTGTTTTGTTTTGCTTTGCCAAATTTTTACAGACAATTTGGGTCTCAGGCAAGGTTTTTGTTGCGGAAATTGCATTTTAATTCTCTTGTGTTTAGAAAGCAACTTTTGGTGATGCTTCGATAACAAATGGAGCTCAATAAGCTTATCGCTGAAAGCAGGAGCGAGGATTCCTTTATAATGTTGCATGTTTATGATTTATTTATCTGCTTTTTTTTGCAGCCCACGCATGCTAAAACTACCCAGACAACCACAAGTCGTATAACAGAGTTCAAATAGTATCGTATATTCCTATATTGTTAGTCAAAATCGCAATTAAGTGTGGTCTTTATCGTATTATGTTTACGTTAAGTCGTAAAGAGAGCAAATTTTTGACTTCTATACGATGTGTCATTTATTCATCGTACTACGTCACGAACCAAATCGGATTTACATCGCTAACCTTTTTAAATCGAATTTGTTATTACATATTCAATCGCATACGATATCAAATCAACTCGTTTAAGAAAACAATGGAATTTGCACGTATATGGCCTCCACTTTTGCACATTTAAGCCATATTTTAGCATTCTATATGATTTGTTTACTTACATATATGTTTGTATATCATAAAAACAACTTTCAATATACGTGCATTTTGGTTGTCTGGGTATGAACGCAACGCAACTCCCCTCTGATTTGTAGTCTCAAAAGATGTTCCTCTGTTGGCATGTCTGAAGCTTAGAAGGAGGGTGACTAGTTACACTTGTCCATATGTCGGCAATGTTCAACATCGTTAGCTTTAAGAGCATTCTGGCATTCGAGAATGAAGGTGGTTGCTATGCCTAGTCAAATGGGGCGTAACGCCTCTACCCGAACGTTCCACAACCCCTAGAAAAAACTTTAATTAAATTTTTTTCCAGCTTTTTCAAAAAGGCATCAAAGGCTGAGTTCTTATCATCTCTGGTAACAGAAAGCGATTGTGAGACAAAGTCATGAAATAATTTTAAATACACTTTATTCAAATCAAAATGCAGCATAATCCAGGTGAGTGCTGTTCAGCATCTTCGTCGAACAGCTTAATGATCCAGGATGATCGAGATCCAGGAGGCACATCACATATCCACTAACAAACCGGAATTTATCTAGGTTTCTTGCGTAAACAACACCACAAACTGACAACGTCAATTTTCTAGGCCTGCCGGGTTATATCTTCGAAAATTACAACTGTCAAAAGTGTGCCATAAAAGTGCCACACATGTTCCGTTGTGGTGTAAGATTTTCTACTACGGCGTGCTTGGCACACTGTTCTAAGCGACTCACCCCTTGTGCCACATAATATTCTTAAGTTTATTTTCCTCAGTGTAGCTGTCAAACTCCTCTACTATTTCACAACTCTTCATTCAACAAAGTCGACTACGCCATTAAGTTTTCGAAAATGAGTCGCGTACCACGTCAAGAAGCCAAACGGCCAAAACGTGTTGGTTTATTGTTAACCGATAAAGTAAAAATCATTCAAAATCTCGAAAATGGTGAGGGACATAATGCAGAGGTACAAAATCGGCTCTGCGTCTACAATATATGCCATAAAGTATTCGAAAAATAAAATTCTCAACAAATTTGGTCAACAAGGAAGCATGTGTAAGATCAGATCAGCGTGATATTTCGTTAAACAAGTTTTTTATGTTTTATTTTGTTTATACCACTAGCAAAGCAAAAACGCTTCAAAGAACCCCGATATCCACAGGTTGATGAGGCCCTGTACATTTGGTTTCTTCAAAAACGGCAAAATCATCGACCGGTTAGTCAGGAAATGCTTCAGGATCAAGCGGAAAAATCTTCAACCAGAAGGTCGGCAGTGGCGGGTACGTCGAGAAGTTCATCAAACGTAACGGCATTCGGTTATTGAAAATCAGTGGCGAAAAATTGTCCACTAACGTGGCAGTTGTTGAACAATTCACGAAAAAGTTCGCTGCGCTGATTCGTGATAAAGATTTGTCTCCGTACCAGATATTCAATGCTGATGAAAGTGGGTTGTTCTTCAAGAGTACATTTGTTGATAAAAATTCTAGATCTGCTCCTGGCTACAAAATCAACAAAGAAAGGGTGACATTCATGCCATGTAGCAACATGGATGGGTCCTTAAAACTGCCTTTGATGTTGATTGGAAAGTCGAACAGACCTCGAGTGCTAAAATATGTGAAAGAGTTACCTGTGTATTACAGAGCATCCAAAAATGCATGGATGAATAAAGATCTCTTCAAAGAATGGTTTTGTGGTGAAGTGACCGCTTTTCTCAAATCAAAAGGACTTCCCGTAAGAGCCGCCCTTGTGCTAGACAATTGTTCAGCTCACTTCAACGCTGATGAGCTAAAAACCGCCGATGGATCAGTTTTCTCCATTTTTCTTCCGCCAAATACTACGGCTGTTATACAGCCAATGGACCAAAACATCATACAGATGATAAAAAGCCGCTACAGGAATCTACACGGTGTTCAATAAGTTCGAATACAAGTTTTCATCATTGCGTAGGTATGCGCCATGTACATATTCTGCATTGGTACTGGTGTCAGCTTTAGCTTCATTCATACGCTACCGAATGTGCGCGGTGTTGACATTCTGTTAGTTGTTGTTCGTTTGTTACGCGCGATGAAAGAGTATCGGGACCAGTCTTGGTAAAAGTCATGCTCATAAGATTCAAAAGCGTGGATTTTCAGGCAACATAACATTGACTACCTATAAGTTTCTTGCGAAAATCAAATGATAACTCATGACAACAAACGTAACCAGAAGAATGAACGTTCCATTTTCAAAATGATTTGATATTCATTTATGTAAACAAGTTCATTTTCAAAACGAATTTCAAAATATCAGAAATGAAATTCAATCAACCACAATGAATATCAATTACCCGTCAGGATCAGAAAAATGCAACGGCAGCCCGCCCAGGGTATTCTTGCACAAAATTGCTAGCATCTATTCCTCTGGGACGATGATGACGGCCCTGGTTGTTCCATGTTTGGATTAGGATTCAAAATCACTTAATAATAAAAAATCATCACAAGAGATGATATTCAGATTTCATCAAATGATATTCATGCTTACCGATTGATAATCAAAACAACAGTGACAGCAGATTTTTGACTCGCACATAGAGCCAACTTCATTCATTGCAGCAAACAAAACTCAGTTGGCATAGAAGTGACAGCGGTAACCATGAAAACCGGGAAAGTAAACATCATCATTACACTGGGATAAAATCATTTTCACTTCTCATTGATATTTTATGAAAATTCAAGGCACTGATCGGGACTTCGTAATTAAGCTGTTTTGAACGGTGAGCGACCCGGCGATATATTCCGGCTGCTGAAATCGCATGGGTCAAGCGGAACTTTGTCTACACGACCATCAGGCGATACCGGGAGACGTCCTCGACCAATGACCGTGCGAGATCCGGTCGGCCGCGTTCAGCGAGGACGCCACGGGTCATCAAGATCGTGAGGGAGCGAATTCGGCGCAAAAGAACCGCTCAATCCGGAAAACGGCTGCAGATCTCAACGTTTCCATTGGAACCGCTCACACCATACTCACCAAGGACCTTGGTTTCAGGCCTTACAAAAAACGTAAGGTCCATGGCGTTTCGGAGGCTACCAGCAAAAAGCGGTTGGATCGAGCTGAAGAGGATCCCTCTCGGCACGCTGGTCAGGAGTTTGTTTTTTCGGACGAGAAACTGTTCGTGCTGCAGCAGCCGCACAATGTGCAAAATGACCGGGTGTGGGCGCCATCGAGGGACAGCATTCCTGAATCCAATATAAACATCCCTCGGTTCCAAAGTGCCGCGTCGGTGATGGTTTGGGGGCAGTATGCAAACGTGGTAAGCTACCCTTGGTGTTTATTGAAAAAACGTCAAAATCAACGCGGCGTACTACAAAACTGAGGTTTTGGAAAAGGTTGTTGCCCCCAGTCTCCGAAGCCTCTACGGCGATGAGCACTCACGTGTTCCAGCAGGACGGTGCACCAGCCCATACGGCAAATGTGGTTCAAGCCTGGTGTCGGGACAATTTAACCGACTTTCTGGACAAAACTTTGTGGCCTCCCAGCTCCCCGGACTTGAATCCTCTCGACTTTTTTGTTTGGTCCTATATGATGGCGAAGCTGAACGAATACAAGGTCAGCACTTTGGATCATTTCAAGACGGTAATTCTCAAAATCTGGGACGAAATGCCCATGCAGTCCGTGCGTGCCGCCTGCGACGCGTTCGAGAAACGTTTGAAGCTCGTTAAGGAGTACAAAGGGGTCATTCCAAGAGAAATGTTGTAAACGTTCCTTGTAAACATAGCTTTCAATAACATAAATCCAAAAATAAAAAACATGTTTTCATTTTTTTAACAAATTTTGAAAGTGTATCCGAACTTATTGAACACCGTGTAATGATGCAGGCGATTCAAGCTCGTGGAGGAGAAGTGTATGAAAAAGCTTTACGATGGCAATGAAATCGAGGATGAAGATGATGTTCCACTATCAGTCGTAAAAGAGAAGCTGAGAAAATAGCTCAGTTTGTAGAAATCAATGAGGAGGATGCCGAATACGCGACCCTTGACAACGATGAAATCATCGCAAGCATTCTTAATCACAATGCAGACGAAGACATGTCATACGCCGGAGACAACACAATGCAGTTAACATCAACGCATGAGGAAGCACCACAATCTGTGAGTTTTGGGAATGGTGACAATCATGCAAACTTGTCGGATGAAGCAGCATTGGATGGGTTCGATTTAGTAAGGTCACGCAAAAATTGACTTTTTACATCCCCCCCTTGTCACGTTTTTTGTATGGACCTTCAAATTTTTTTGTATGGATCGTCACGTTTTCCCAAACCCCCCCTCCCCCCTTACTGCGTGACATAATTAATGGACCTTCCCTAATCACATATGCGGAGGAGAATAATTGGTCACTGACTACACAGTTCTCGCTGCGCCAAATGCGTGCGACTGTCTTTGAAACCGTCATTAACAAACAGAATTGAGAAGTGAGGAAGCAAATATTGGAATGGAGCTAATATTGTTTTTCTTTATTATTTAGTGAATTGATATGAATTTAATGTTTTTTATGAATAAAATAAGCTGAACTTGAAAAAGAAATCTTTTCTTTTCGCAAGTCATTGCGAGAACATCATTGAAAAGTTGAAAAACTTGAAAAAATGGCATAAAAAATAAAATAATAAACAAATAAATAAAAATTATATACATATATACTAATGCATAAGAAAGGCTGAATCACCCTGATATATGATACAGAATGATTTCAAGTGCGTTGTTAAGTAATTGAAATCCTTCTTGTTGAAATTCATTTTATTTTATTTGTTGCTTCGATATAACGTAACTTCGATATTGTGTTACGTTATATCGAGGTATGACTGTATACCCCTACTGAGCAAATGAGTAGCAATTCATTACTGTACTTCCTTTGAAACCCGTTTTGTTGTGGAAGCGACCAACGATACGATTTTTGTTTTTGAAAAACTGCTTCGTTTCGTGTTTCTGTATTTTCCTCACTTCAAATTGCTGGGTCGTAGTTAAGCAGCACTTATTTCTTTCTCCTGAAATCAACTTTCCAATAATACTCCTAAGGACTCGTCCGGCTCTCCTCTATCTGAAATATCAGAAACAAACATTATCTGTAACCCATCAGTTACTTATGTTTCTAGAAATGACAATCATACTCATACAATATCTTTCAGATTTTTGTTTATTTACGCAATGTTACGAATAACCAGAATCTGAGTGTTCGAAAAGACCGGCTAACCGTGGCTAACCGTGAATACAGTGCTGATGTATAAACATCATTGAAAAATCTACCTTTGGTTTCGTTGAAAGTTCTCGTCGCCAGAATATAGAGTTGGCACTTCGCTATTATGGGCACCGATTCTCAAAACCATCTGCTTCTGTCCTTCGAACAATTCAATCCCGTCGTAGCAGAAACACGTCCGCATCGCTCGCCGCTCGATACGATTCTCGTTTCCAACTCTTCTATATTATTCGCAAAGTCTAAAATGTCCCATCACACGTCTATTCGGAGTCAAGGATAACTCATAAGAACCCTACACACACTTCATGACTTAAATTGTAAAACCTTCAAATAAAAATCAAACAAAAAGCAAAAATGACAAGAGAAAATATTGTATGTCTCGCTTCAAGCACCGCACACTACGATCCTTACCAACTCAAAACAGAGTAAACACTAAAAATAACACAATCATTAGTTCGGATGAAGTAAAACACCAAAACAAGCCATATATATGCAGCAATTTTTCATTGTTGTTTTCATCAATTTATTTTCAGCATTTTCGCATTCCACATTTGATTTCCAGCATTCCAGCCTTACTTTCACCGACGTTTATTTCTTTTTATTTCCTCAACACAATTTTCAAAACTACATTCCTCCTCTGTTATTGTTAATTGTTAAACCTATTATAACTTATACTGGTTTTCATTATCTCACTTTATACAGTTGACCTGCCTAGTTTGCCTCTGTTTCTGTATAAATTATTCAATTTAATGCATTTAATTTAATGCTCCTGTGGTTTTTTCACTTTCTCGTATCGAAAAAAGTAGAGCCCACACTTCACCGATTCTGACTGAATTTTCAACAACTAGTTATGTGCTTAACTATCCACAAAGGATCGGTTCAACAGTTCAAAAAATTTTACGCAGCATTTTTGTTTGGGGTAGCTGGTAGAAAAGAAAGGAAAAAAGTTGTTCTTCTATTAAAATATTTGCAGTTTTGCGGCTTCTTTGCCCATTTTATAATTTAATATTTGGAAACATTCGGATGTAAGTTTAGTGTATTTTCTTATTGACGATCTCCTTTTTGTGTGTAACCGTACCTCGAATGAGAATGGCCAAACTGGTGAACTTATCGAATGTTGTTTGCTTACTGTTGTTTTTGTTGGTTTTATTGTTTGTTTTTTTTTTTTGTTTGCTATACAAATAGAGGATATCCTTTGTTTCTTTTTGTGTTGTTTATGTTATTTGTATTGTTTTTGTTTTGTTTATTATGTACTTGATCTACTTGTTTTTCTCCACTTTTTTCCCCCTAGATAAATAATCGATAATAATCTTTGGACTAACGTTTCTCATCGGACTGCCACTGCCCTGTGATTATTCTGCCTTTCATTTGTAGTGAAGGATCGTGGATTAGCGGTTGGAAAAGTAAGGTTCAATCTTCTAATAAGTTCTTCTTAAATTGACTGCACAGACATTCACAGACGTGATTCTAAATCGATAAAAAAAATGCAATTGATATTCTTTTATTGGCAATCAAATCGGCAACCAGATTATCAGAAGGATTCAACTGTTACTGTACCAATTTCAATTGAAGTTTCAATAAATAACTAACTCACCTAAGCAGGACATTGTCCGGAGGAAGAATAAAACAAAATGTAAATGCCTCACATAAAATTGATTGCAGAAAGTATTTAAAATTTCGGGCCAATTATTTTCAAAATATGGCGAAGGGTTGTATTGAATTTCCATTTGTAATTTTCCGAAAAAAAAGAAGAATCCGTTCAGGGAAATGGATTTTCCATTTCCCTGAACGGATTCTTCTTTTTCTTCTTAGCATTTTAAGCTTCTTCTTAGCATTTTAAGCTTATTGCTTGCTCTCATCTCAGAGTTCTCAATACGTTTCCACAGTTAATAATTGAAACCTTGCAATGCCAGTTCCGGTTCTACATTAGTATAATCCGGAATAAAAAGCCAAATACAATGCTATTAATTTATCGAAAAAAAATATTAACACTTCCAAGACTTAACACTTCCGAAGACAGCAAACAACTCCAGATTCCATCAATCCCAAAATAATTTGTTTGAATCGGTTGACTGATTTCTTTCTCGGCTCCGTAAATTACATTTCACTACCTTTGAGCCACACGGAAAATAGTGACTAATTTAGGGAATCACTTTTATTAATCAGCATTCGCGCCTCTTTCAAGTCAACTTCAGGAACTTTTCGAATTGGAGGTGTTCCAATGACATCCTAAGTGAGACGAAAGTAATTGTGAGAACAGCCACATCGGTGAATGCAACCAAATACCACATAGGCAAAGAGCGAACAGGAATTTGGTCCACAACAATTCGTAAAGAGAATTAAGGTTAATTTTATTTTCTAATTTTCCTTAACTCTCTACAAGAAATGTTATCATTTTTTCAAGAAACGAATGCTTCAGTTGTGAGGTTTCCTTTGAATAATACTTCAACGAAATAAAGTAGAATACCATTTGAGATGTGCTGACTGAATTTACAACACAATTAAACCACTCCACGAGAGCGATACTTTCCTGGTCTTAAGGTGAAACTGGAGGAATTCCCTTTTCCCATATGTTTTATAGGTTATGTTAATTATCACTTCACGATTTTCGAGACGAAAATCGTAAGCAAAACAAAACAAACAACGCTGAAATTGCTAAACAATGGATGCTCCGGTGGAGCAAACGGTTCTTGAAAATTTCACACCTGAAGTCCTAACAGTATTTGAGGTTTGTGCTCAGAAAACTCCGAAATGATGTCCTTGAGAGAGAATGCAATACGCTCCGGAATTTAACTTCAAAGAGATAATTGATACAGTAAGCCTACGGTGAATGGGATTTAGCTTTGATTGAGGTTGTTCATCACTTCCTGATTTCATGAGCATGAGCATGAGCATGATTGACCGCCCGAGGTTGCTACTCCGTTGTTGCCAGGTTAGCTGTTGTTACACAGAAAACCAATAGATCGGGACTAACATACATCTTCAATGCGTAAAAACTGGTGATCCCATACTAAGGCAATACCGGCGCTGGCCTGGCCCGAATGCAGGTCAAGTAAGGAAAGGGTAGGAATATGTTGACGTGATACTCGCTTTATTGGAAGCCGCGGAATCCACTGCAATTCCACGAGAAATCACTAGGATTTTGGGTAGCAGCAGGGTTCGTTTTTATTAACGATAAGCTGTCAAGTTAAATATTTGAAAATTAGAGGCGATTTCTGATTTGAACCGATTTAAACCAACAGTGAGGATGCTATTGGGGCCACTCACAGAGTGTGATAGTGGTCCAATTTATCGCCATTCTATTACTTACTGAGATTTTCGTTTAATAAACTTATGAACTCAATCCCATATCACCTCAGGCTAGTTGTTCTATTTTATTAAATCGTATAGAGATTTCCAATTGCTCATTCACTAATTGTCCCTTCAAGTTGTTGTTGTTGTTGTTGTTGCTGCCTACTAGAGACCGAAATATTTTCGTACAAGATGATCCTTATAAAAGCAGTCCCAAATCATTGCAATAAAAAAAAACGTGTCTGACTAAACTCCCCAAAGGCTAACTAACTCGAGGTAGAGTTTTTTTTTGTTTGAGTCAATAAATCAAAATCTGAAATCCACTCCATCCGTTGGACCTTTCTGCGTGTTTAAAATCACCACTTCTCATCCCACACCAATCAACGGATTGTACATGCTTCCTACTTGTTTTTGTTTACCTATCTCTAACAACTATCATACGCTTTTCGTATCTCCAGACCATCCCTGCCTCAATTTGTTATCAAACCATTTCCTACGAAATGAAAAAAAAAAAGAATCCTTACATTCCTATTATCACTCTTTTATTAGTAGTATGTAGTAATAACAAGTCTTCATCCATCATCGTTATTTTCGCTATTTTCTCTCTTCCATCTTCACAAACCTTGCTAGAAATCAAACCACCTCATTTCTCATTCTTCTATTCCAGTATACTCTTCTCCTTCAAACAATAATTTTGTCCAATTTGTATCTCACAAGATTGAAAATAAAATCCCAGAACCCAATTTTCTCGGCATACCAACAACATAAGATTGAAAAACAAAAGGAATTCGCTGACTAGACTAATGGCATTGTCTTCATTGTTATTTTTGTTGTCGTTTTTTTTTTTTGTTGACCTACGGAACGGAAAAAAAAAGCCTTTATATGCCTGCTCCTCCGCGTTAATTACCGCATATCATCGTTGCTGGCTACTAAATACTATTATCCATACGAATCGATTGCGTGAACTCTAAAAATGCTAATCATTACTTAATAGATGCTTATTTCTTCTTCTTCTTTTTTTTTAATTTTAATTCTGATTCAAATTTAAAGCTTAGTTTTTTTTCTTCTTCTTCGAATCGATCTAATCTGCCTTCGAATAAGCATACAAACAATCTCCGCTCCAGGAAACAATTTGAAGCGGATACAAACGGTTATTGAAATTCGGACAAATTGGGAATGAGGTTTTCCACCGGAAAAAAAAAATATTTATATACGTTTCTTCAAAGGACGTCAGTTGCCCGTGTGTGTTTTTATTGTTCCACACGTAAAAAACTTTTCAATCTTCATCTACTTAAAAACAACTAAAATATATATATGTATAAACGGAAACTTGTGTACAAGGGGGGGTATACTTTGCAGCGTCCAACAATGGGGGCGTCCGTGTTGTTCGTGAACTGATGATATAGAGGCTGTTGTTTGCTCTGTGGTTCCTCCAAAGATGTGTGATATCTTCTGATTCTCTGCCATTTCGCCATTTCTTGCAGCATTCGGTAGGTACTGTTCTCGACTCTTACAGGAAAAACTATAGCTGAGCGGAGTCCTGGTGCATCAGGGGTGACAGTGGCCCAGCTACTTTGCGACCCCGTTCGTACTCATAATCCACGTCCACTGATAGTCCTGCGGAGGTAAGTAAAGGAAAGCAATATATGCTTCGTGATTCGGGTTGAATTAATAGCCACGGTCCTGTTTGCAATAAGAGTAAGGTACAGTTGAAGGTATTTCTAGCTCTAGGGTCAGTGACTATTAGCAGCGGTAAACTGGGGAAATCAAACTAGGTAGTGATTTTTTTATTCTATTTCTAAAATATGGGAGCAGTGCCACTGCTTTTAGCAGGAGTTAAGCAAGGACACTTCTGTGGTTAAATTTGATCGGCCATGGAAGGATCACATGTCAGCCGAACGCCACGATGAATAACCGGTTAAAGACTATGCGGAGTACGGTGAATCAAGTGCAAAAGATATGTAATCATCCAAATTTATACTCATGGCTGGATTTGGTGAGTTTGGTCTAATTTAAAAAAAATATATATTATTATAATTATCATTGTTTTTGATTTCTTGTACAACTTTGCAACTGAAACAAAATGCTTTCCGGCTTTTTAGGGGCTGTCCATATACTACGTGGACTGGATTTGACCGATTCTGACACTCCCCTCCCTCTGCGTGGACAATCATTCATACAATTTTCAATGGAATGTGTGGATCGTGGACACTTGCCAACACCCTCCTCTCCCCAAAGCTGTCCACGTGGTGTATGGATGGCCTACTGATCTCCGATTTTGCTTTTTGCATTTCAGTAGCGATTCCCAGGCATTTACGAAAACACAACAATTGAAGAATATCGCACAGTAGGCATCAACTTTTTATGCACTGCGATTCTATTTTCTTTTTACTGAAGAAAGTATTCGTGCTACCTAAAGCTATAACAAAATTAGCCTTTTTCAGTGCTAAACATTGCCTGCAAATTCTTTATTTATTTTTACCTTTTTTTCTTTTCGATCCTTGTCTGGACCCTACGCGAGGACAAAATCCTCTTTGACCCTTCGGATTCTTGTAGAATCTGCTTGGAAGTTGATTAGGATAAAATGTACAAATTCCTAATTTAACATTCCTCTTCGGTCCTTCAGATTCTTATAGAAATCTGATAAGTACTCGTTTTGGAGAATATGGCGCCTAAACGCAAAAGAGAGGGGCAATATCTGGATTCCATTTTTAACGATATAGATTTGACCAATCAATTTGATATTCTCACCGATGATGAGAATGATCCATTAGCCAAACAAAATTCATCAAAACATTCCCGAAAGGGAAAGAAAAGGTTCCACCTATTGTGGTAACAACCTCCGACTTTCATGGTCTCCGTAAGGAACTCACGAATTTCATTACAGATTCCAAATTTTCTTTTCAACAAATTCGTTGTTAATTCAAACTTCTCATCGAGCATTTTGCTCGAAGAGGCATAATTTTTTTCACATGACACCAAAACTAAACGTCTGTTCAAGGTTGTCTTAAAAGGTCTGGCATTTTGGATTTCTCCATGGCCATTCAACTACTCTTCTGGATATTGAAAAAGCATTCGACAGTGTTTGGCATGAAGGCTAGATTGCTTAATTAAAAAACTCCAATTTTCCGCTCTGTATTATAAAATAAATTCAAAATTATTTAACTGACAGAACTCTGCAGGTAAATTATGAGAATTCCAAATCTGACCAACTACCAGAGTTCATCAGGTTTGCATTTTTGGACCGATAGTATATAACATGTTTACGTCCGAACTCTCTGATTTGGCTCAGGGTTGCCAGAAATCCTTGTTTGCCGATGGCACAGGTATTTCCGCTAAAGAAAGAAGCCTTCGTGTCATTTGCAGAAGACTGCAGAAAAGTGAGAACACTTTCTCTTCTTATTAACAGAAATGAAAGCTTTCAGTGACGAAATAAGCCGCGCCTGTCCGGGAAAACGAGACTATGTTATTTCAAAAAACGTTGATGTAAGATTTATATACACCGAAGATTAGTATTGTGTAATTTGAGAGAGGCTTACGCCATTTTCAAAGAACAATATACCACAATTAAAATGGGTTTTTCAATTTTTGCCAGTAATCGTCTTAATTATTGCTTACTGGCAGGAGCGAGTGGTACAAATACTGTTTGTGTACCACCAAAATGTTAAATTATTTTTCGAAACTCTTCAAGATAGAAAATCACTCCTAACTGATGTAAAGTTATGCCAAGATTTGTTTTTTAAAGTCTTCAATGGAGACGCATGATAGTTTAATCGGACATGGGTATGGCGCAAAAACCCAAAACTTGATAACTTTAAAAAAATATATCTCGAAAACGAAAAAAAAAACATTCTCCTTTTAACTAGAAATAAGAAGCAAAATTAGTATTTTCCATTTCATTCAAACTACCTTTGCTTATCTTGACAGATACGCGTATCTGTCAAGATAAGCAAAGGTAGTTGGAATTAAATGGAAAATACTAATTTTTCTTCTATTTTTTAGTTACAGGTATTCCACTAAACAGCTCCAACTCTCTAGAATTCTCCTTTTATTTTTGGATGTATTGTGTAAAACAGTCAAAAGTTTCTAATTCATCTCGAAATAAAGTTCCCAACCCGAGCAGCAGCAATGGCAGTTATTCACATCGGCGATTCGAATTCTTACGCATGAGTGCCGACTTGAAAGTACAGTGGAACCACTCTATCATCCCACTAGATTGTGGGTGATAAGCCGTAGTCCTGAAGGCGATGTGATCCCAAGATGAAGGTCAATTATCGGAACGAATCTGATTCAAATTAACGAACTTCCGTCGTGATTGTCTTCGGGCTCCAACCGAGAGATCAAATACACAGGGTGGCCACACAAACTAAATTTAAAATCTCCCGCATTTTTCCCGAATTTTCCCGCATTTTTGCCTTATTTTCCCGAATGCGAAAATGAGTTAATATAAATTGGATGAATCGATTAAAGTCTCTGGGGAAATCGTTCAATATGAAATTCTGACTTGTTTCATTTAGGCAAAATGACAAATAAAAGGCCTTGCATAAGGAAAGGTCCATTAATTATGTCACGCAGTAAGGGGGAGGGGGCTTTGGAAAAGGTGACAATCCATACAAAAAAATTAGAAGGTCAATACAAAAAACGTGACAGGGGGGGGGTGGCTTAATAAAAAATCACAATGGACGTTCCCTAACCTGCGTTGGTCTCTAATTTTGCAAACGAGAACAAAAATCGCTCTATATAAGTTATTGATCTTTAAAGTTTCTAGAAGCTTAAACATCGAAAAAAAACAGTAAAACATTCGAGGTTTTCGAGTATAAAATGATGCACGTGCGTTACGTGCATATTTCATCAAGTATTTCTTGATTTACAACGTTGACCGTTCGAAGACAATTCTCGAGTCTGCCAAATTATTTTTGGTTTGGTTCACCACAGACAATTTTGATTTATTGAAAATCTCGCTCCACCGTCGCAGCACACTTTTCAACAAATGTTGTCAAATTTGGCATCTTAGAATAACCAATCAGTTCTATCCAAAAATTGTCTAAATGCTGTTCTTTTCTCGGGAATCCGGCAAGCAACGTCTTTGAAGACAGCATGGAGCATGGTCTTTATCTACGAACGTTTCCAGACGCAGCTCCAGACTCTTTTAAGCTATTTCCGTGAAGTGAGTTAATGCAGATGGTGTAACGGGTTAAAGGGTATGTTAATGGAGATTTGTTGAGTAGCTTCTTCAAAAAACTACAGTAAAAAGATCGACAGCCGTTGCGGAATGCCAAAACCTCATTAGCTCCGGGAAAAAGCCCCTCCACCATTCGTATTGCATATCAACACATGAGCCACGACCATCGGCTTTACTACCTTTCCGGAGGAAGACTTGACCAGAGACCACAAAAAAAAATCACCCACCTCGGCTGGGATTGAACTCAAACCCACTTTATATTAACCGTAGGAACGCAAAGAGAATACCACCGAAGATAGTCTCCCCAATCGTTACTTGGGACCTAATGCATTGTTCAGCTTGATATGTTGAGGCATACACTGCAGAAACCGCATCGTCATGAGATCCTGATTCACATTCAAACCAGCACTGCTAAAGTGTCGCCTGTAGATGAGTAGGAAGCATGTTGCCGAGATCCAATGACCCAAACTGCCGTTCTAGGCGCCACTTGAGGCGGAAGTGCAAACCGAGAGACCAGAAGACTTTCAATGCTTGTAGCGGTTGGTTTGATACTACCTTTGCTTAGCCGTGTTCCCTACTCCGAATACAAATAACCTTTGGCCGGAGGGGCGTCAATTATAATAAAAATTAAAACAAGGATAACAGGATTCGTTTTCGAAAAAAAAGTGAAGTTTTTGTGAACTATTGCCATGAAATGATCTGCAAATAGTCTACACGATATGGAAGAAACTTTCAATTTTCAGCGTTATCTAATTCACATAAAGGGAACGCTAGATTTGGCTGAAATTAATGGGAGATTTCATGTAAATTTAAGTTGGATAACGCCTGAATCAAGTCTGTTGTATGTAAGACTGCAAACATTGTTGTATGGCGTATGAAAGATTGCAAACAATTGCGTTGTTTACGCTTCCTTTGATTGAAAATCAAACGAGGGAAAATTTTACGCGCCTGCTAAAAATTCATTATTTTTCTGTGTAGAAAATCTAATAACAAGAAATTTTATCTTTTGTAAACTTTTGCATAAATTTAAAAATAATATTAGTGCAGAGTTAATTATAAGACGAGTAATTTCTGAATTTCTAAAGCAGTACGAATTAAAAATTTTGGGACTATTGCTATCAATCAAGTATATTATTAATTATTATAAAGATTGGACTCGGAAGAAATGAGACACACAAAAATGATTTTTAAATCGGATACTTCTCAGCGATTAAATAACTATATATAAGCTATGTTTTGGCATAATTTATTTATTCAATTTCCTCCCCCAAGCTGAATGCTCGTACATTTCTCTTAACACTGCTCACGAGATCTTGGGCGAGGCTTTGTCCATCCTCCTTACACAATTTCTTCCAGTTTTTCTTCAAAGCTTCATCGGTTTTGAATGTTTTTCTGCTTTTCTTCAACTTCCTCTTCATTATCGCCCGAAACTTTTCGATCGGACGAAGTTCTGGTGTATTTGGCGGGTTCGCCTCCTTCTGGACCACATTAACACCCAGGCTTGGCGTAATGGCACGAAGCGAGATCCGGCCAGAACAGCGTGGGACCACGGTAAGAGCGGAGGAAGGGTAGCAAGCGCTTCTGCAAGTATTTCTCTTGATCAATCTGCCCGTTTATGGTGCAGTTTGTTACGAACGGCTTGCTGTACCGTCCGCACTCGCAGATCGCCTGCCACAACAGGTACTTCTTCGCGAATTTGTCCATCTTTCTCTTCCGGAACTTTTTCCGGAACCTTCCATGCGGGACGTACCGACAAAAACTCAAGGCCGGAGATTTGTTTGGTGTCCACCTTGATATATGTCTCGTCGTCCATGACATGTACAGGTACAGCTTCTGCGCACGCAATTCGGCCACAATGTTTTGCTTGTCAGTCCGGTTTGGCGCCTTCCTGACCTTAAAAACACGTAGCCAAGCCCGCTTCATGGTCTGCTAAACGAACCACTTCGACGAATTGACCTTTTTGGCCACGTCTCGGGTGGCAAGGTTCGGGTTATTCTTAAAGTACTGCCTTATCTGGGTATTCCGTTTTTGGTTTTCGGCCGCTTCAAGCGCGCCGCTCGATGGCCTTCGTCTCCTGGAACATTTTCACAACGCGGGACACGGTGAAATGGTGGATTCCAAGCCTTTTGTCGATCCATCTGTGCGACTGACCAGGATTATCGATCACTGCGCTCAAGATTTGCTGGCGTAGCTCTTCTTGTTTCGAACGCATCTTGAAAACTACTTGACAGATCGCGATAAATGTTTACCCACATAAACATAACATAACTCTAAACTAGTATTACCTAAAATTTTATTAATGTTTACCCACGCGATAACAAGTTACACTCAAAACAAAATGTCGCATTTTTCCCGAGTCCAATCTCCAACATCTAAACAGATAACGCCGAATCAGCAATTTCACGCCACAACACTTGGTTTGTGGCTGCATCTCTCAATCTTCGGCTGCACCCCACACTCGCCAAATCGTATTCTTCCAGCATTTTCCACCTTCAGGATACTTGGTTCGAGCTCGTGGTTTATCCTTCAACCGCCACACACTGTGCTCCTGCACATCCCAAAATATGGTTTTAAGCACGCGTCGCTCGAATACACCAAGTACAAGTGCTTTACGAGCATGGTCCCTTGTAGAATCACCAGTCTTATAAGCGTTTTGTGCATGGTACATTTGGTGCAGAGTGAGTGAGTATTATTGACCTTAGTTTCTTTTCGAGCCCATAATAAGCACGACTTTCGCTGATGACGCACCTTCGTATCCCACCACTAACGTTGTTGTCTGCCGTTAACAAGGATCAAAAGTAGACGAATTCCTGCATCGCCTCGAAAGTATCCCCGTCTATCGTAACCTAGGCATGTCATGCGCGAGCTCGCTGCCGCCTATTAGTATGTACTTTGTTTTACTTTGTTCTTCTTGTTTCATGTTTCAGGTGGGTGTTCCAAATGTTTGGCCGACAATATCCATATTATCGTCGCGCATGCTCAAGGTGTCATCACCTTCTAGGGCGATATTGAACAGAAGGCAGGAAAGTCCATCGCCTTCTCGAAGTCCCTGGCAAGATTCAAACGAACTGGTTGTTTTAATCATTCTTCTGAGGAAGCCGTTCTTGTCCATGATTTTCCATAGCTCTATTCGATTGATACTGTCGTACGCCGCCTTAAAATCAATAAACAGGTGGTACGTAGGGACTAGGAATTCACGGCATCTCTGGAGTATTTGTCGTACAGTCGAACGGCCGTTGACGAAGCCGGCTTGATAACTTCCCACGAACTCATTCGTTAGAGGTGATAGACGATGGAAGATGATCTGAAACAACTGAACGTCACCACTACGTACGCGTATCATCTTCGGGCAGCGCTGTCGGACGAGGGTGAGCTCGATGTCAAAACAGCCATAAACAACGCAGCTGAGAACATCGCCGGGTACGTGGAACGGAGTTGACGGAATAATTGGTTTGACAAGGAGGGTAGAGTGATTTTGGAGGAGACTTTTCCGGGCCCAGCTTGATGAGTTCAACACCGATACCATCCTTACCAGCTGCCTTATTGTAGTTGACCTGTTGGATAGCATCCCTAACATCCCTCAGCATGGGATCGGTTTCTTTACCCTCACCTGCCGTACTGACGTAGTCATTGCTTCCGCTATCTACGTTCTCCGCGCCATTCAGGTAAACATACTTCCATCTCTATCTCTGTACATTTCGGCTCGCGGCACAAAGCCTTCGCAGGGTGTGTTGGGCTTCTATTAGAACCTTCGTGTTTCTTGAGCATAACACATCTGCTCTATCTCCTTGTACTCCGCTTTTTTCAGGCGGCGTTTTTTTTTCTTCCGGATAAAACGGGATCTGCTGTTTTCGCTTCCGTTTGTAGCATTCCACGTTCTGCCGGGTCCCTTGATGCTGCATTACCGCCCGCACTACGTGCTTCTCCTCCAAAATCTCTCTACTCTCCTTGTCAAACCAATTATTCTGTCAACTCCGTTCCACGTACCCGGCGATGTTCTCAGCTGCGTTGTTTATGGCTGTTTTGACAGTACTCCAGCAGTCCTCAAGAGGGCCTCATCGAGTTTGTCTTTCTAGGTTGTACCGAGGCGGTGGTCGGTACCATACATTGTTGTTGACGGAGAGTTTTGGGCGCAATTTGACCATCAACAGATAGCTGTCGAAGTCGATGGTAGCACCACGAAAGGTTCTGACATCGATAAGATCGCAGAAGTGCCGTCCATCAATGAAAACGTGGTCGGTTTACGATTCCCTCTGCTGTGATGATTTCCATGTATAGCGGATAAGGTAGGCTGTGCTGGAAGTAAGGCTTGCTTCATTTAGAATTGGAACAAACTTTTGCTCATATTGTGGCGCTCCTGGTGGACGGATTTGGAAGTTCTTGGCGCCCACGTGTCGGGAATTTTGTTAGCTTCACGTATGTATTTTTGACATTCCACAAATCGACTGTACTTTGTAAACAATTAACATGGAAGCCGAAAGAAGGGAAAAAATTGTGCACAGTTATTTGTAAAATCCATTGTGGTCTGCATCTAGGCTAGCTAAACAGCTGAAATTGCCCAGAAATACCGTATGGCGCGTTATCAAACGGTATAAGGAAACATTGACGACGATTCGGAAGCCTCAAGCCAATCGTCGGAGTGGAACTGTCGACCGAAAACTGCGTGGTAAGATTTTGAAGACGATTAAGAGGTATCCCAATCTGTCGGACCGTGATTTGGCCAGAAAATTCGGTGCTGCCCATAGTACCGTGAGGAGAACTCGACTCCGGGAAGGAATCAAGTCGTATCGAGCTAGCAAACAGCAAAATCGGGCCATAAAACAGAATAATGTGACCAAAATCCGTGCTCGGAAGCTATACGACCAGATGCTGACCAAGTTCGACGGGTGTCTTCTGATGGACGATGAAACCTATGTCAAGGCTGACTTCGGGCAAATCCCAGGTCAAAAATTTTACTTGGCAACGGCTCGGGGGGATGTTCCAGCCAAATTTATATTTGTTTTTGCCGACAAATTTGCACGAAAATTCATGATTTGGCAGGGCATTTGCAGCTGTGGCAAAAAAACGAAAGTTACAAATAAGACAATGACATCGAAACTATACCAAAAAGAGTGTTTCCAAAACGAATTTTGCCGTTCATTCGATCCCACGACCATCCCGTAATGTTTTGGCCAGATTTGGCAAGCTGGCATTACAGCAAAGTCGTTCAAGAATGGTATGCAGAGAAAGGGGTCCAGGTTGTTCCGAAAAACCTTAACCCACCCAACTGCCCCAGTTCCGCCCTATTGAGAAATACTGGGCAATCATGAAGAGGAGCCTCAAGGCAAAGGGAAAGGTTTTCAAAGACATCAATCAGATGAAGACCTGGTGGAATAAGATAGCTAAAACGATGGACGAAGAAGGTGTGCGCCGCATAATGAGCCGTGTTACAGGAAAAACTCGAGAATTCCTTCGAAACCGTGACGAATAATTTTATACGTATTTTTTCTAAAAAGTATGAAGAAAACGCTACATTTGTATAAAAAAAGATCTTGAATTCAATAATAAATAACTGAAATACAGGCAATTGTTTTTGTTCCAATTCTATCTGAAGCAAGCTTTAGGTGCTACGAATTGCTATGTTCTGGAAGGGGGCAAAATCAAAGAGCCCTAGGCAGTTGTCGTTCGTCAGCTGGTAAGCGCTGAACTTTCCAAATGTCGGTCTGGAGTCCTCCTCCTGGCCAACCAGAGCATTCAGGTGTCCTATCATGATCTTGACGCCGTGACTTGGGCAGCGATCGGACTGCGCGTAGAATGCGCACTTGTCATCATCAGTGCTTCTGGAGTTTGTGCTGTGAACGTTGATTATGCTAGTGTTGAAGAACCGACTCTTGATCTCAACCGGCACATTCTTTCGATGATCGGCCCCCAACCGATCACGTTCATTCGCATGCCGCCTGTCACGATGAACGCTACATCGGAAAGTACGCGTATGTGTATGATTAAATTAAGAGATCTACAATTCCACGTAGCGAGTTTCTCATAGCAAGTCATTTTTCGTCATTGTGTTCTTCGCCGATTGTTCCGGTCTGTATTTCATTCTAGACTTTCCGGTGCTCCTGGAAACTGCTGGTTCTGCAATGACATTTCCTCCAAGACAGTGGTAGATAGCTAGGTTCAAGCTCCAAACAATTATATATTATCGAGATTTCGGGTAACAAGCTGATACATCTCATTTGTTAAAGTTTCAATTTAAACATTTATTTAATAATACAGCAACTGTTCGCTAACTTGGGCTTTCGATCAATTTTGATTAGGATATTTCATTGCACAATACATAAATTAAATAATGTTTGTATGTCTCATGCGTTATTGGGTTGTAGCATATTGTGCACCCCATTGTTTAAAATGTTTGACTTAGTTTCTATGGAATTACGACGCATTTTTGTACAGTTAAACAATTTTCCAATACTCTACGAAACTCATATGCCTTTCACATGCCCCTAGCTAATTGTCAAATGCAGTTTTTTGAAGTTTATTTGCTTTTTAACTGGGCTATAGCCCAGCTAGCAAACGCCCAGTTAAAAAGCAGCCCAGTTAGCGAACGGTTACTGTTTTTGACTAATGTGGGGTAGTATGGGTGTCAATCATTGCCGAGAAACCTGTAAGCAATTATCTAAACATTTTGAAATGAAAAATCTCTGGAGAAAATTCTCTTCATTTCCTTTTATTGTAGATGCACTGCGGGTATGCGATAAATTTTAAAACTAGATAGAACTCAAAGTCCCTTTACTGTTGTCTTAAATGCCATTCAATAGAAAACTGTAATTATAAAACCAGGAGTAAATAATTGGGTTATACTTTCTTCGAGTGAAGAGTTCAAGAGTATTTCCCGCACAACGTTTAAATGTTGTTTGACATAGGAACCTTTCACTTTTCCACTTTGAGCAGAAGAAAAGATCTCTCTACCTATCTATACTATAATCGTAGCGATAGAAAAAGCAACTGGAACTACTATTTAACTTAAAAAACCAAATAACATTAGATAGAAAGATGGGAGAAAGTGGGACAAAACAACTAATCTAGCAAGTAAAAGAAAAAAAAAGTTGTAAAAATATCGCAAGTGTCCGTAAAAACACAGGCTTGAAATAATTACATTCACTCCTTCGGAGGTCCACAGTTTTCGGCCGTTCCTTCAATAATGGAGTGTACATAGTGTTCCAACGGAAAAGGGTGAGATTAATGTTTCTTATTACAATAGTTCTGACTAGTGGAAAATGTTGCTTTGCATATGTGCCATACTAGAAGCAATAAAATAAAACCCACGAAAATAAATAGTCCATTGTAGTGTTAGGAGCAGATTATCATACATAAAAAACGAATTTTGCATTTAAAAACGAACTCTTACGCTTTGACTCAATCAATCGCCAATAAGCACTGTAAATTTATCATGGCTCCTATAGTCCGATTCTGCAAATAAAGGAAATTGGAGAAACAAAAAAAAATCTAAATAAAATTCAACTGCAACGTCATTCCATAATATTTATCCTTTGTCAGTTTGGTTAGAATGAATGCATCGGAGAAAGTAGTAGTTGTTAACTTACAAATCCACGCTAAATGATCCCAAATAAATGACGACACACACACACCAAAAGCGAACGAAAACACAATAACCCAGAAAGAAAAATAAAACAAAACTGGAATAACTACTTTTTTTCTCACCCGAAGGTCGCCGGATGCTGTCGCTTGGCGCTTCCGGGATAAATGCTGCCACGGCAATCGCACAGATCACCATCAGTGCACCGAACACAAACGGCGGACCAGGCATCAGCTGTGAGTACTCATCCTCAATGATGTGATGACTGCCACTCAACCCGTGCAGTGTTTCGTTCCGTACGAATTTACTACCGTCTAAACCGCCGAGGCCACTGCCGACTCCAATGGCACTGCCACCGACCGCCGAGTGACTGTTCAAGCTAGCCACGGCATTGTGATCATCGTTTAGATCTACGTGGAATACGTAGAAGATGACACCGAACATGGCCGGCCCAAGCCCATTACACAGGCCTCGCATTCCCGTCACCATGCCCTGAACAACACCTGCAAGTTCGTTAGAAGAAAATTATTAGAACATCACTCATATTATAATCGACACGATGTAGTTACCTTGTTGATCTGGATTTGAGTGTATCGAGACGAATGCGCTAATGGCTGGATAAGTAATTGACGCAAGAGACGCTAGGATTCCGGCAGCCCACATCATCCTACGGGTGGAGAATTGGAAATTGAAACCCGTGTTCAAGGTCAAACCAATCGCCTTTGGGCTCTACTTACCAAGTTTGACTGCCAAACCCGTACCACAGTAGCTGTAGCATTTCAAATAGTAATCCTATTATTATAGTACGCTTAGCACCAAGTACCCTAGAGGGGAAGTGGGAGAACCGATGTTGAGAATAGACGAAAAATAGAACTCGTGCTGTTGTTATTCACTTCATTAGATCACCTAGAATAACCTGCGCCAGTATGCTCAGAATACCGACGACGGCAATGAAGATGGACACATCTACCGAGCTGAAGTGCATCTTCAGCTTCAGGTAGACGAAAATACACGAATATTGTCCGGCCTCTGGCAAGTAGGATAGTAATACTGTCACACACTGCATCAGGATAGTCTGGTCCAGTCCGACCTTCCGCAATGCCTGTTGGTTTTGGTGGAATTAATGAGTTTATGCGGACATTTTTCGTCTCAAGAGAGGAGAACTTACGGCAAACGGATCGGCCTGTTCCCAACTGATCGGTGCACCCCAAGAACTGGGTCGCACTTTTTCCGGTAAGCTTTCCGGCACTGCCACTAGGATAAAAAATACATCTAGGACTGCGATCGCTGTCGCTAAAGCTACTATAAGAGGTTCTGAATATTTGTCATTCAGGTAGGCGCCGAGGGCAGGTGAAATGACCTAAAATCAAACAAGAAGTGTTAGACATCAAAGCGGAAATTTATTGCGTTATTTGAACATCATTACCAAGCTAGCGGCAAAAGTGGCCGACACCAGACCGTACGCCCGGGACCGGTCCTCCACGGTTGTTACGTCGGCCACGTAGGCGAACACCACCGAGAAGGTTACAGCGAACACTCCGCTGATTGAGATCATTGCGAAGAACCACCTACAAAACGAAGCAACCAATTAACGTTACCTCCGGAAAGCATGTATACATAGAATGTCCCGTTGACACCTACCATGAGTTGATTGACATCAGCGGTATGGGGGCGCAGGTGAAGAACACTGTTATCGGTAGGAAGAACTTTCGGCCCCACACATCGGACAGTGCACCGATGAGCGGGGCGCTTAGAAACGATAGAATGCCCTTGATGCCCATGACCAGACCGTTCATCAGGAATGTGTGATCGGGGAAGGTCTGATTCAGTACCTGTGTTCCGAAGAGGAAGGGAAGAAACGAAACCGGAAAGTATGAAAACATGGGTGTTATGTTGTAACGATTGGGTGGGTGAGATAATTCGCGACGATTACGTCAACCTGGGGTTTATATTTTGCCGATTGCGTGAGAGCATTCCTAGGAAACAGACAGTTCGGTACTGCAGGACAATACTTACATTTATCACGGGCATCGTGAGCAGACCCCACGCGAAAAATTCCAAAAATATCACAACTAAGGCATGATACACGCTAGGCTCGCCGATACCGGAACTCTGTGGAAAGAAAACCGAAGAAAGCGGGTTAGAACTTGTTGGGGATAATGGAATATGACAAAGTTTTTAGAAGTGTCGTCAGCAGTGTGAAATTAAGTGATGGTTACGGTTATTGGTTATTGTTGATTAGCATCAGAATTAGACGTCTTGATAGTCTGAATGGTAGAATATAAAGCTATTTAGAATCCGGAATAATAAAATCATCTGTATCTCGGTAACGGATTGATGTACAAATAAGTTTAATACATCAAGAACAAAGGTAATTCACTGCAAATATCAATACAAATAATTTCTCTTCGTTTCTAATGAAAATTCGCACTTTCTTCTTTATTCCTCCTATCAAACGATGCACACCTCCGGAGTCAACTTCCTTGGCACATTTGTTCCACATTTTGGTCATCGCGTCCCCAGCCGTTTTTCGACTTTTCTTAAGCTTCCGCTTCATTATTGCCCTAAATCTCTCGATGGGCCGGAACTGCGGGCAGTTGGGTGGATTTATGTTTTCATGGATGGAATCTACGTTATTATCGCGGTACCATCGCGGTACCATTAGATCTGTGTTAAGCAAACTTCGAAGTGATGTTGACTCGATTTGCTGAAGAGACGGCTTATTTTTTTAAACCATAGTAAGATTTAAATTAGGCTACGTAATAAAGAACCTTTTGAGACAGCGAGCCATCAAACTTCGATATCCTTGATTAATTTTTTAGCGAGGATCCCAATTTTTGTAAAGTAATGACCCCCCAATGAATGTAAAGTAATGACAGCTTCTGTAGTGTTGGCTTGCTGTGACAGGATATTCTGCACTCGCCAACTACCGAGCGAATAGGGGCGAAGTGTTGACTGGTTTCGCCGGTGTTAGGCATTACTTACGCAATATCCCGAATATGTTTCACACCACTACACAGTTTTGTTCCGAACAGCGACGCCTGGACCAAGGCTGAAACATGCCCAAGAAAGCCCGTATTGCTAGAAAAATGCAGTGAATACCAGTTCCTGGCGCATCACCTGTTCATTGATTCTAAAGTCGCGTACGACAGTATCGACCGCACAGAGCTATGGAAAATTATGGACGAGAACGGGTTTTCCGGGAAGCTCACAAGACTTCGACACTACGATGGTACGGTGTGCAAAACTACGCGAAGATTTCGGGAGTACATGCCAGCTCGTTTGAATTACGTTGGGTCTACGAGAAGGTGATGAACTTTCATGCTTGTTGTTCAAAATTGCGCTGGAAGGTGTCATGCGAAGAACCGATAGGAGCGACAGGGCCCGTCTAGGAAGCAGCGTAACGGTAGAAGGAGATACCTTCAAGGTGGTGGAGGAATTCGTCTGCCACAGACAACGACAACAGCTGTGAAATCCAAAGACGCATAATCAGTAGAAGTCGTGCCTAATATTGGTTCCAGAAGAACATGCGGTCAAAAAAGATTTACCCAATGTATAAGACGTTGTTCCATGTACTAAACGTCGCTAAGACAGGTGGTACTCTGTGGGCAAGAGACGTGGACAATCCTCGAGAAGGATCTGCAAGCACTTGGTGTTTTCGTACGCCTATGCACACGGCCATCTTTTACGGTGTGCTGGAAACGGTGTGTGACGGCGAAGGATAAACCACGAGCTCGCTCAAATCTACGGCGAGCCCAGCATCCCGACCGTGGCAAATGCCGGAAGGATACGTTAGGCAGGACATGTTGTAAGAAATCCGGACCCTGTTAAGATGGCGTTCGTATCCAGTGCGAGCGCTACAGAAAGACGTGGAGTGCAGCGAGCAAGGTGGGCGGTGCAGTAAGATCTGACGAGTGTGGGTAGTCAAAGAGGTTGGAGAGAAGCAACCATGAACTGAGTACATTGGCGAAATGTTGTGACGAGGATTTGAAATTGTAAAGATGATCGAGAGATCCAATCGGGGCTAAATGTAGGCTGGGATGGAGTATTAAGGTAGCATACCTGGGTATTCATCTCAGTCAGTAATCGTTCCCCTAGCAAGAACTATGAAAAATACAGGCATATTTTAGATATAAAATTGTGTTTATCACCAGGAGTATTATTTCAACTAAAAACGTATGAGTTTGGTATCATGTTGATAACATAATTTAAAATTATTTCAATAAATTTGCTCACATCTCAGGATTTGCTATCAGAGTGCAGCTAATGATAATAAAACCAGTTTATATTGTGATAACCAAAGGATATTGATTTGGCTAGACTTAATTATAACATATGCATTGCTCAATTAACCTGACATTAAATTTATGTTTAGTTTTGCTTGAGTAACTTCCGTTCATTGAAATTTACAATGCAGAACGACAGAGAGCCAAACGAAAATCTACGATACAATTTAACGGTATTTAGGGACCACAGGAGATTCCAGAATCTGAGGAAGGAACGTGTGCTGGTTGGATCTGGCTATGAAACTGAATCGCTTAGGAGAAGATATAACATTTACTTTCTCGACAGCCAGCCTATGTAAGTATTAAAGCTTGCCCACAATAGATACGTTTGCGTTTCGTTGACGTTAAATTGACAGAAAACCTATGGGAAACTGTCAAATTCACGCAAACGCTTCCGCAACGTATCAATTGTGGGCCAGCCATTAGTGTTATAGCGAATTTATAGCGAAAGGTACCTGAACAAATCGAGGAGAACGTACATAAACGATACGCCCACAAAGCAAGCCTGTTTGAACTTTCCTAGTAGCACACTTGTTGCAAACCAGTTAGAAAACCTTTACACTAATTGCTACAACCAATTATGACAGATTTGTGTTGCTTGGGTGAACACCGTTAAATGGTATCTGGGCGTTGTAACGAGAAAGCCTCTAAGGTACCTCTTATACCATGTTTCACCACCATGTTATAGACAATACGATTTTTGAAAACGGTGGAAGCATGGTGATGAAGTTAATCAAAATCAATACTCTTTTGGTTTATTGATGTCAAAAACATACACAGAGTGCGTATATAAAGGGTGGCAACGGTTGCTTGGCAGTATAAATGTTCATAAAAACGGAACGAGAGGCTTAAAATCAACTTTATTTCCTACAAACTTACATTTTATAATTTTGAAATTACATGTTGAGTTTGAATCTCTCACCTTTTTCCTTTATGACCAGCCGTAGACAATTGACACGCACCATTTCTTGAGGCATTCATTGTCACAGACATTGATCAAGAGTTTCTTGAAAGATTCAAGAGTGTGACCTTTTGTGCTTCCTGTTTTACTGAGAATGTATTCCCATGCTAAGAAATCCAAAGGCTATTCTTGTGATGATATATAATGGGGCAAACTTTGGCGACACCACTTCTGTGTTGCTTTCGATTACATCCATTTTGCTACGAGACGTCGCCAAAAAGTTCGACCGGAATCTGATAGCTGAAGGTGAAGTGTTCCCTGGATCTCGTGGACAGGTAAGTTTGGATTCTTCTTGACCGTTTTGCGCTTCCTGTCTCTACCAGATCAACCACTGATCCGAAAGCTGTTAGTTTCAGAATTATTTTCCCAATCGCTGCCTTGCTGTACTTCCTAGCGAAAGCTCGGTTTTGCACATCACGACTCACCAATTTTCTAATACACAGGGGAATCGCTTTCGAAATCGTGGCGTTTTTCGATATATTTTTCTACTGGATCAAACGTAATCACGTGTACAGGGTGAGGAAATATTACCCGTATTAACTTTTATGGTCATCACTTTATTACTCGTATATTGAATAACAGTGTATTTATGAAAAATGTAGATATACTTACAAAGATAGTAATATTTACATCGATGTCTCAAAATGTTCTCCTCTGATTACTACACACGCATTCAATTGCTTAAGGGGAGACAATGGACGATAGTATCCCACGCTTTGGTTAGACTGGCCATGAAATGATCCTTCGATGTATGTAGCTTTGTCCAGGTTCTGGACACAAGCATGGACTAGACGGAGTAATCCATTGGAGGTCACGAGAGATGGAAGGCAATTGGTCAAATATCTCGGGAAAACCCTGTTACAGGGTTCCAGTGTCCTTTGTGCTCCATGTGATGGTGTCCAATGGAAGTAGTTGACCTCCCCGCGGTATACCCTGGAAATTAACGCTTCCCTTAACGGCTAATCGAACTTCAACGGAGGAAGCGCCATACGGCGCGGAGTCCGGCAGGAAGCCGTAAGTAGTCGTGACATGGGGAACAGAGACGACCCTAGGATATCCACTACCCCCTGACGTTCCAACCCCGGTCTTGGCCCTGACTTTCTCGATCGGAGAAAGGACCATATGACGCGATGCAGCCATATGACCATATGGCAGGTACCGTAAGTGGTCGGGTAGGGATGTCGTGGACGTTCTGCTTGCAACGGGCGTCCCGAACCGTGCTTAGATCCATGAGCATCTCGATTGAATCAGCATCAGGTCGGAGGAGCTTACTACAATAATCCCCGCCGAAACTATCACCGAAGCTGGATGGTGTTACCTGTTTATATTCATACGGCTAGAGGAACAAAAACTGTGGTATTGTTCCACAGTGAAAATTATCTCACTGGTGAATAAAATTGTACGTGACATCCATTACCGAACTTCTTCAACGAAATCTTTGTTTTGAGGTACTTTCATCCTGTGATTTAGGTAGCGGTTCTTTGAAAATGTATAAGAACGTCATCCTAAATCTTCATGAAGAATAGTTCGTACTGATTTTGGGTAGATTTTTAATGATTTCACCATTTTTTTAGTTAACCGTCTAGAATTTCATAACCCTTTGACGAAGTTTACTTCGATTCCGCGGGGTCATCGCAGTTCTTTTTCTGCCTCATCCTGAACGATCCTCCAAATATCCAAGCTCATTATATCGTTTTACAGCATCTCAAGCTGTTTGTTTTTGCAATTTTGCGATTAACATAAGAGAGTTTCCTTGCTTATACAGTTGAAACAACGCAGTTCGTAATGGATTTGACTTAACAGTACGCGTGAACGAATTCAAATGAAACTTTGGGATTTTGTTTATAATGAAGCAGGATAAAATACACAATTGGAGTGCTCATTTCAGCATCTGTTTAATCTGAACTGTACACTGAGAGAAAATACACGGATAATATTTCCTCATCCTGTACAAATGCGTCAGGTCAAGCCGTTTGCTTCAAAACAAGTCAAAATATCAAAATAATAATAATTGAGGAGTCTTCCGATAGAAACTTATCAGAAACATCAAGTTTTGAAGTGCACACTTTTGCCAAAAAAAAATTTATGCAAATTGATTATTTTTCTTTATGTAAAACTCTTTTGGCGTTTAGACTCTATAAGTGAAACTTTTAAGAAATATTAACAATAAGATGTCAAAAGAACGATAAGGGAGCAGATGTGTGCGTTGGTCGAAATATTATTTAGGATTACCTTTGTATGGGTCCCCTCACATTGCTCAATTCCAGGCAATGAGAAGGCGGACTCTCTGGCAAAGGTGGGCGCAAAAGATGATTTTTGAAAGAAGAATTTTCCATGATGAATTTTTCCCATTAGTACGTCTTAAAAGTTGGCAAAACGATTGGACAAGTAATTCTCTTGGGCGGTGGTTACATTCCATTATTCCAAATGTTTCGTCAAGATCGTGGTCCAAAGGTCTGGATGGTCGGCAATTCCTTCGTGTGATGTCGAGACTGTCCAAGCACTATTCGCTAGACGCACATCTCTACAGAATTAACCTCGTCGATAGTAATTTATGGAGGTGCGGAACCGGTTATGATGACATCGCTCACGCTGTTTGGCATTACCCGGATAATGATGCCTCACTAGCACGACTAGTGGATACCCTAGTGGCCCAAAGTAGACAACCCTTACCTGCCTTGCTATTTCCAAACAATGATGTGACCCATTAACATCTAGTCAGCCACGAGTATTTGGCACCCCACTTACTTACACCAAAAAGCAATGCATTGTAAATAACAATATTGATTATCGGCTCCGCAAAGTATAACACACGTTTGAGCCTTACAAATAAAAGAACTAATAAAAAATAAAGGAATCTGACGTGTCTAAAATAACAGTGTTTTTACTTGAATGTGAGCCAATTAAATGAGAGATAGTCATGAAATTAAGGAGTCGGCAATTTAATTTGCCTATCAGTGTAATCAGCAAATCTAAACAGCTATTTAATCCGTCACTTTACTCACCGAAAATACATCGTAGGACATTAAAAAAAAAAACAATTTTTATAATTGCCAATGACGATGCATTTCACATAAACAAAACTACTTTGAGCACATTACGGTTTCTGGGAGGCCCGGTTTCTGAACAGATACACGCGTATTTCTTTTCCAATGCGCAGACGCCTGCAGTATCTTATACCAATACTCTAACTCAAAGGCGCAAAAGCAAATGTAGTGCACAACGGTAGTGAAGTTAATTGGAAATTACTTATTGTTCTCTTTCTCGACGTACAGCTTTAAACAAAGATTCAATGAATTGTCTAATTTTTCGGAGCCCTTGAGAGTTCAATATTTCGGAAGCTGGCCTTGTAAATGGAATCAACTAACTAAAGTGAGATGACCTGATGTAAATTTCATCTATAGGGGTGTAACAGGCAGTGAGTGATGCCAGGTACCTTCTCTAATGTTCCATGCTAATTTGAATATTTTCTGTACCTTTTCTGTAAATGCATTTGAAGTATACTCAAAACGAATTATTCGAAATGGGTGCAATTTCGTACGGTGACCTTTTCGTTGTTGACAGATTTATCTCTAAAAGTGCACATGACCTTACGCCACCGGACTAACCATCCCTACAACGGAACGAGGAAAATTGTCCCCACAGGATAAAAAGTTCAGACCGCTCGAGAGCAACAACAAACCGACTGCTGTCAGCGAAAAAAAAGCACACAATTAGTGTAATTGGTTCTCTCCACAGTAGTTTTTAACTTTTTTGCTGCAGCGCCAGAATGATTTATGACATGACGGTGAAAGCCTTTAACTCCCTTTGATGTAAAAATTACATGCTGCACAGTGAGCCGAGCAATGATTAATTGGGTTTTATCTGCTGCAGTAAGTGGTTGGGAAATCAAATTGATATTAACCTTGCAATGATTGAAGATCACCCGCAGGAAGTAGATGAGATTCTGCTTCTGCTTGAGCTGCACCATGGTCACCGCTGGTAGTCCACTGCAATTGCTTAGGTTCGAAGGCGTCGTTGTTATTTTACTATGCGGTGGTGCGCCACCTGTGCCACCACTATGCGCATGACTAACACTATTTTCGTTGCTATCACTAACGGGGTTATCAACAATATTAACACTAGTGTCCAGCACAGCCGAAACATCCGGGACGTTCAGTTGAGACTTATTGGACGTAACGGTAGCGGTAGTTGCGGCCGAATTGGTTGACGTCAACATAGAATCGTCCTCTTCATCCTCTTCAGCACCGGTATCGATTTCAATGTCGCAGCACACGGATGAATCTGATTCATGCCGACGCGATTCGCGCTGCAACTGCACAGTTCGCCGATGCAGGCCTGCTTCCAAGTCATCTTCGATGCCTGTTCTACTTCTCCGTCTACCGCTTATCATAGGCGAGGTTTCTTCGGGAATATCACAACAGCTACTGCTACGACTATTGTTTATGCTTAGGTAATTGCTCATTTCATCCGGGTCGACACAGCTATCGAGCCGGAGCACCGAACTGCAGCAGCTTTCTATGCCACCGCCGTTGGATGTAGTTGGCGTTATCGCCACATTGCTCCGGTTGCAGGTTAGTGCCTGATTGTTGTACGACGACGACGATCGTCGACTTGTGTCACATGGGTTAACTTCCACCCCACCTCCTGTACTAGTATTCATTGCTAAACATGCTTTATCGGTAACAACGTTGCTTCTATCACAGATCACTTCATCACATTCGCTTCGGTTCCGATGATGGGTTAACCCTGTTTTGGAAGAAAAGAGGTGGTTAGACTAAAAATTTCTATTAACGGAAAAAATGGATCTACCTTTACATTGCTCCTCCACCTTCCCCTCATTGGACGGTTGCCGTTGTAGTTCCATATGCTCCATCCTGACAGTCTCTACTTCCGCTCCGTTCCTCCTTTGGTTTCACCGGCCACGAGAGTGGCTCTCAAGGACACAGCTCCAAATGCTAATCCTGGGCCACCCGCTGACGTCGTCGTTTGCACCAATAGCAGCAACTGCTGAATTGAATTCATTGAAGCGCAGCAAATTGAAGCTTTAACTCGTAGATGCAGCTTACTCTCCCCCGTCTACTCGCCTCAATCAAGCCGGCCTTATGCCTGTGTACAAACGTGGCTAAATATAGAAAATAGTTCTCAACGAAAAATTACACGGGCTGTCAGGGTTTAAATAGATAGGTACCACTTTCACTCCCTTTCGCCTCCGAGCAGCAAGGCGTCAAATTCAACTGATCTCGACACTATAGCAAACATCATACAACAGACGCCTCAATGCGTAATCTGTATGCAAATATCCTGCCTCAAAGCTGTACAACTTTTATGTCGCTAGTGTATCTCTTGATGACGGTGCTCGATTTACATCACAGCCGTCCTGACTCCATTTAAGGCGACTGGTGGAAAGGGCCACCCTGTTGCTGCTCAATGGACCTCCTCCGATGCGTGGCCGTACACTCAATTGGCAAGGAACAACAACCGGACAAGGCCAGCTAATTTGCATGCATTGTTGGCCCACCCATTCTGACGGATCTATGCTGTGAGTCTGCTTCGGATGCTTCGGATTCTGCTTAGTTTCAACTTTTGTTTTAAGTAATGTGGTAATTGAGTTTCAATTGTTGGCTTTAGATTTTCTTGTTTGTTGCACTTTTCTTCTCCGAGGATGTGGGCGATGTTTGGGAGGGGTGATACCTTTTCTCTGGATAAAACTAACTTTTTTTCTGATTATAGTAAATATTTTACTTTCGTTTCTCACTTTTTCACTGCTATTTCTCAGGCACTGAATATTGATTTTTGTAGTGGTGTGTAGGCAAAATATTCAAATGTACTGTTTCTATCGCACTGGTTTTCAAACTTTCAACATTTTCACCCGTCGTTCTGTTGAATTGGAAGGATTGTGTTTTTCAAATGCCAAACGTTCATTCATGTAACATCAGTAATGCCAGAATCGTGTGAATTTTAACGACAATACCCAAAGCGTTGACCCAGTTCCGGAGCAGCGGGAAAGCTTTGAATTAGAGACAGCCATAAAATAACAACGATGCACCCCACGGGGCCTGTCAACGGCAAATTCGCACCAAGAAAAAAACGGACACCATGTCAGAAAACAAAAAACAAAAAAGATGTTTTCGACGCCTCTTCTCGTGAAAATTATTGCCATCAGTGGCCAGTTCACAGCAAACGATGAAAATCGGGACGGAATCTCCTTGACCTGCTTTCCATGCGACCTTCACGGAGCTCGTGGATTATATTAAACTTCATCTCGAGTTATTGCTATGATGGGCGGAAAATTGCGTTCTCCCTTCCGGACTTTCCAACCCCTCGCAAAAGCTTCGGTTTGCTAATTGCCCCGGAGTACGGATACCGGTGAGACAAACGCAGATCCTCAACCCACGCGGAATGACTTCTACGTGACGGAATCGTGTGTGGGACTAGAGACATTAAAAATTACGCATACAGTATATCGATGAGATCTCGTTAGAACCTAGGTGTTGATCGAAGACATTTGCTTGGGAAGATATCACAATTGGTAAATAAACAAAATATGTCAGAACCTTGTGAGAAGTCAAGCACCAGTTTCTGATTGGAATTGAATTCTACCCATGAAAACGTATATTTCAATACGTGTGAAACCTAGCAAGCGAGCAAGATGTTTGACGAATGTCAATAAAAGACTTTCGGAGAGCTTTTTAAAGGAAGGATATATTAAAATTTATAGTTACAGTTTTGAAACTTAAGAGGCTACTTCGGATTTATTTAGATTCCTACTTCCTTTGAATGACTTGCAAACGTTTTTCTACTATTTTGAATAGACATTCCAGGTAACCAATAAGCAATTCCAAAGTGTTTTTTCCGCAGCCTATCAAGCAATTAAGTTTTGGCCCAATACAGTGTGTCTCAAAATAGATGTCACCTTTTTTCAGTCTTGGTTTATTTCAGCTAGGTAATTTTAACAGCGGAATTGATTATACCCGTTTTGAGAGTATTCTTTTGACAGCTTATCGCTGAAGATAAATGAACGATTCCGTTTGTTTATACACTGAAAATTTGTTTTCGTTAATTAGCTTTTACTCGTTTCGTAAATATGTATTTTGTACATAGAACAAATGTCTCGTAAATTGTGAGAAACATTTGTATTGCTTGTCATCTAACGAAATGCTATTATTACAACTTTTTTGTACAATGCACATCATGAATTTCGTGAAGACCAGCCAATCCCTGCTTCTCTTCGATTATACTTATAAATGGTGGTGTTCCTGCTGGGATAGGCGGGAGTCATTAATTTATCCAAAAATAGAAATAAAAGCACCGTCGAGAGTTAGAAAGTCATGCAAAATAATGAAGTAACTTCTCACGAGTCAACATGGCTTAGAGAGATCAACCACGGACTCAATGAAGCAGCTCTTCCTTCGTGGTTGCGCTTTTATTTTTCAATAATATTTTGAGCCGATAAAGTAGATTTGTCAGTCGTTCATGCAATCACCAGAGAGACGTTTCTTTTTTATTGGTAACGAATTACTCGTAGCTCTTTGTATCGTATGTTTTTTCCTGTATAAACAAATGCTTAGTGCCTGTGACAGTTGCGCGTGTGGCATTAAATACGAAGGTAGCTTCTTAAAAAGTACAAATCAGTTTCGTTACAGAAAACAACGAATAGATTTGTTAGTCCTACCTTCGATTTCGTAATATAAACGAAAATTAATTTTCAGTGTATTTATCAGTTACCTTGGAAGTCATACGGGAGCATGTTTTAAAATTAAATTTGCAAAAGCTTAGACCGTGTCAGATGTTCAATAGCCTTAAGCAGTTCGGAGTGAGTAAGCGTTTTGTTTTTCGTACCTTGAAACGATTCAAGGAAACTGGAAATGTCCATATTCAACACAAAGGAGGTGCCAGAACGAAGAAAAAGATCAAATGTGTAAGGGAGCGAATGAGACGTAATCCGGCCGTATCTGGCCGTAAATAGAACAAACAATTTTAAATGTCCCCTGCTTTAATAAACAGACTCCTCAGACATGATCTGGAATGCAAGCTGTGAAAAAACGACGGGTTCACGGGTTGACGGAGTGTCAAAAACAAGCCAGGGTCCAAAGAAGCAGAAATCTTTTATTACATTCCGAATAATACATCGAGCAGGTTTTGAAGAATCATCTGCTTCCTCATGCTTCAACACTGTATGGGAATACACCATATTGTTTCCAACAGGACTCAGCTCCAGCTCACAAGGGACACTAGGCCAGGAGCCGAATTTAGCAAGACAAAACCTCTAGCGGTTTGAGAATGCATTTTATCGAGATGATGCGCCACAATTTGATAATAAAAATTAGTTCCAGTTTTCACCGCTAGGATACTAACTTTCTTATTGCACCTTCTAGAGGTTTGATGTTTTGGCAATGCTGCAGAACGTAAAAGAACAAGAAAGTTTGTCCAAGACATCGAAGTTATAAGTCTTCGAATAGCAAAGTTACAATTAATTTTGTAAAATTGAACTGAAATTTACGATGAAGAAGAAGATGTTCGCTCATCACCATGAGGCACCAAGAGTGCACATTAATGTTTTTGCTAGAATGATAGATATGAAGAGAAATGGTTCAAAGTTCCGTCAGTGTAGGGCAGGTAGGAAATTGAACAGATGTTTTGAAAATTTGAGCGAAAAGGGCATGTGTCCAGTGGTACTCGAACCATGGACGTCATCCTTTGCCTAACATCCCACTGCGGAGTAGGTCGAGGCACGGACAAGTCCGCCACCTCAACAGGCAAAAGATGGCGTATGGAAAGCGCTCATGTACCACTGATGGCTTGTGATAGTTATTCTAGCGATATATTGTGTGCACTCTGATTTGATGCGCACATGGGAGAGGAACTCTCTCTCCTTTTTTTGGGTTTGTTTTGATTCGCAACGACTGAGATCACTCAAGTTTTTCTCGTCGTTTCTAACGTATAGACCTCGGAGAGAAACACCGTGAAGCGTTGCGATACCACACACGGAGAATACATAACATAACAATTAAAGTATCTGAAATTTAAGTTATTTTGTAGTAATTTTCATATGTTCGTCAAATATATTATTTTTGAGCCTAATAATTTGCGTATGTTTTGGAAGAGTTCACATTGTTTTGGGACATAACTACATTGACATAACATTGAAAAATATCATGAATTTCAGTTTCTCAAAAGCAGTTTTCTCAAAAAATTGCTCGTTGCTGCAAAAAAAAAAAACTACCCAACTTTAAAAAATACCATATGTTACCTTTAACTTTCTGAAATTATGCCCGATACATATTTTGATGTATTTGATATCTCAAATACATCAAAATTTTAATTTTTGATGATTTTAACCCAAACTCAATGCAATAATTTACTACTTTTTGCGTGTACATACATATGCATTCCGTTGTACATATTCTGATATGTTTTCATGACAAGATGCACCAGTTATGGAAAAATCAAACGGAATGATTTTCAACTCGAACATATTTATTCTTTATTCTGTAAATGATATTGTGCTATAAAAGTCAATTGAAAAAATGCATTTCTCCGCAATTGTATGTGTGTGTCGTGAATACGGTTGATCGCTGGCTCACATACTTATTCTTATACTATCTGGCAAAGTCATGGATGCTAGTAAAATATCAAAGCAACCATGTATTTTTCCTATTACATTCGAATACGCATCAGAACCAAAACGTCAAATCTTAAACGTCAAATCTCATAATAACTGTTTAGTAATCAACCGTGTGGAAGCCCTGGTTTACCATTTTCTTCTGGCGAATTGCTTCTAGTTTGTGGTTGATGCCTTCAACAGATCACTATGGCTCAAGGTAGGTCAATTTTAATTAATCCAGTACAGAAAAAAGTATTAATTTAATCAAGCGCGTGAAATTTTCCCTCGTGTAACAAGCGCGTGAGTATTCCTCGCGTATTCCGACAAAGGCGTAAATAACGATATTCCTGCAAACTTTCATATCACACGTTAGGCTTACTGGCTTGCAGTTATCGTATGTGCAAATAGCGCAGAAAATCATCAGTGTTTCTTTTATCTGTGTAGGTATTCGTTTAATTAATGATATTATCAGCGTGTAGTATTCGCGTGCGAGATTGCAAATTATTCCTGCAAAGTCATCCACTTGGTGACGTGGTATCGTATCTGAAAAATCAAATCCATGTCTTGACCTTAAAACGTTTTCTGATTACCTTCAAAGCTCGCCACCGCATAAAGCAACTTTTTTTCTAAAACTTTCAAAATGGCTGTATTGAAACTCAAAATTTTTGAATAATACTCCAAAGAAAAAGGTGGTGGAAGGAAGCAAATATCTTTTGGTGAAGAAACCCTAGGACCAGAGCTCCGTAAATCCAAAGATTATGCAGAAAAACGTACCACATTAGAATAGGTTTCGGCCACGGTAACGGCATTAAGGACTGATGGATGTCGTTCCGTTGATCTCGTACTCATATCTTCTGAACATTTTCTGGTAAACTCAAGTCACGTTATTAGCATATACTAAGTGCCTTGTACTACACAGATAAAGAAACATTGAATTTTCTGCTTATCTAATGCACATAAAGGGAATGCTAGATTTAACAGAAAATAATAGGATATTTCATGTAAATTTTAGCCGATAACGCCTAAATCTCGCCTGTTGTATGAATATATTTCATATATTTGATTTAATATATTGACTGCATAATCAATGGTTGGTCGGCACCCTCCAGGGTATTTGTCACCGCCAGTTGTCAATTCAATACTGTCTCAAGGCCGCTCTGGACAGCTCCAAAGCTGCCGAGCGAATGAAGTATTTTAAGTTTGCCAACTTAACATGTTTTATATCTTCCAATTCATTTTGTCTTACATACTAATTTTAACATTTAAGGTGTTTCAGCCCATTGGGCTTTTCAGCTTTGTTTAATTTTAAAATTTTCTGTGTTTGGTGTGTTTAGTGTGCTATGTGTTTTATATTAAATTTTCAGTTCAGCCCTTGGGGCATTGTTGGATTTGACAATGAAGTATTGTAAAGACGTACCTTTTATAACGTTCACTACTGCATATGAGATCACCCTTAGTTACATTTGAAGTCTGTGATAGGAAAGTACTTGGCATTTAGTCAATTTACTCTGCAAAACGAATTTAAGACATCACATTATATTTGCGTTATTATCAATAGTTTAATGTTGAAAATCAAAAGTTTTCAATATTGGAATCCACACGTATCAATATTTCCGATCGATTAGGGCAAACATATTAAAAATGTTAGGAGAAACGACTGAAATATTAATACTCTAAACTTATCCGCTTTTCGTGACGGTTGCAAAAGGTTATTTTTAAGGGGGGATATACAGTAAGAATGACCAAAAAATTCAAAAAAAAAAATGTCCGTAGAATACGCTCTTGAAACCCTTTTTTCGAAATTCGAACTCCAAGTGCTCTCTTTCGTCGTTTCTGAAGACACCTTTTTCGCGCGCAGCAGGTGGCCGAGACGCTTTTCGATACAATCAAAACTTTCAACGTGTTTGCTATAAACAGCTTTTTTATTTCAGGGGGGGGGGGATTTATGCCGGTGGTAGCTTGAAAACTATTTATTCGGTCTTCGCTGATACTTAGTTGATTTCTTTATTATAGTATTCCCTTTTTAGATGAATCAAAAATTATTTGTATTATTTTATTATTTATATGTAGAAAAAATGATAAAATCGCGGAAAAAATGTGAATTTTTCCAAAAGATTACGCCAAAAGTGCAATTTTTCTCTTTTTTCAATCTCATCTACTAACTGTAAATGTAATAAATATATTTTATTTGGGTAAGCAGGTTTCCAGATCAAAACGTGCGACTTCAGGAGAGCTGGCACTAGTACAAAATGAACATATCGTATAGCTGCTTATGCATCGCAGCGGCCACCATTTTGTTGAAAACGTTGAAAAAAAAATTTTTTGTATACTACATGAGTTTTTATTCTCGTTCTAACTGTATATCCCCCCATAAAGTGTACCCTACTATAGAAAACAAAGACGTAGTCCTACGTCAAAAAACTTTCTGAGACAAGGTCAAAAAAAATGTACATAATTTATAAAGCTTGAAAACATTGTTGAAGAATTTAATTAAACTTGAGAAATCAAACCCCAATAATCAATTTTGAAAATTATTATGCCCATTTCAATTTCAAAATATGAAAATTCAAGTGCTTTAATACGCCACTAAAAAGAGTAAAATCTGTCGGTCCATTTGATAAAAAAAATGTTTACATAACCCCAAAACATGAGTACATCATTTCGTCAGAACGAGATCGTTTTTGAAAATCAGTTAATACCGAAAATAAATTCAATGAATGTTATTTACCCGCACCTTCAACCAAACGAAAAATTTACTTCTTCTCGCATTCAATGCGATTCGGTTCTTCTATTTACTCGCGGTCATTTCCAATAACTCAAGGTAACAACAATACGATTACGTAAGCTATGCTTTCACAAAAAGGTGAGAAACTAGAAAAAAAAACTGGAATACTGCTACTTTCCGAGACATTGCGCCTGACCAAGCAATCACGGGAATCCAAATTATTACAAATTATCCAAACTCAACAAATTACAAGAACAAAATTATTCAAAGGACAAACAATTCATCATCATCATCACTCTACTCTCTCAAGACGACGCCGGCAATCTGAGACTGAAAGCAATGCTCCAACAACTTGCCACATTTCAGGACTCGATAAATGAAAATTTATGCCTCGATTGAGATCGTTCGGAAAAACAAATCCACTTTCCATTCACAACGATTCGAGACTGGATGGCAAATATCTTGACTCTCTCGAGAGAAGGTCACATAGCGACGTCTGAAACGTGAAGAACGTGCTCTGTTCATCCAGTTGACTGCTTGCCTGCCGCAGCACGTACTTGAATGGACGTAAGGATACCGGAGAAACGAGACTACCGGAAATAAACTCACAGTACAACGGAACTTAATCGATTGACTTGACGTGAGGAAATTCAACTAGCGGCGCTACTGCAGCAAAAATTTGAATTTCGGCCCTTTCGCGTGATTTTGTTGCGAATGCGATAAACGAAATGTCGATATTCCCCTGGTGCTAACGACACACAAGACAGTAAGTGCACCAGTGGTGTACGAAAAAAAAAGTTACAATGCAGTGGTAGGACGGCCAAAATTTTTCCGTGGGCAACCGTGGGCTGGAGAAAAATTGGTGTTAAGCTGCAGAAAGCTGTGTTTCTCCCTGTCATAAATCAATTTATTTACCGACTGACTTTGGTTGTGGTGCGACATTTTCCCGGAGAGGTCATAGGTCATTTGAGATGTTATGTAGTGTTAGGGTGGTTCAAATTTGCGATTCAGCTCCGTTCCAATAGAAGAACATTATCTCGCTCATTGATTGGTTTCTAAATATTCTTTTAAATTTAAGCATTTCAAGCTTATTGCTTTCGCAATTCGCTTATTGCTTGCTCTCAACTAAGTGTTCTAAATACACTTCCACAGTTATTAATTGAGAGCTTTCGTTGACAGGTACCAATTTTGCATTAGTATGATTGTGTGGCAAGTACCATCATACCCACGAAGTCGAAAAAAATCCTCAGCGAAAATTTCCTAGACCGGGAATCGAACCCAATCACTTCGAGCATCGTATTGCTTTGTAGCTGCGCTTTCTACCGACTGAGCTAAGGGAGGTCCCTACTATCCCTACTATTTAAATATGCAGATATGTAATCAAAAAGTGGCCGTCGGCAAAATTGGTACTTTGGTACAACTAGAGAATGCGAAGAAAGATTAGTAATTTCCATTTAATTCCAACTACCTTTATTACTTCCCAGGTAACCAATTAAGCAATTAAGTCGCCTTAAATGCAACATAAATGCCGCTTTTGGTCCAATATAAGGCTGCTTAGCTGGAATGCTATGATAATGCTTCATTAGGGCTATTTTGCATTCGAAATGCTTATTACAGGCTACAAGCATTTAAATAGCATTTTAAATCCAACTTTGCAAGAGATAGCATTCAAGATGCTGATATAATGTTAATATAATGCTTGTAGCATCTGAAATGCAGATTTAGGGTTGAATTATTACATATGCTAATGCTTATTGGTAACCTGGGTTATCTTGACAGATACGCGCATTTCCTGCCAGAAACGAAAAAAATATTAATTTTGTCTCGACAGTTTCCGGTTTTAATGATTTTTTTCTCCATATGCAAATTTTTACCCTAAGATAACATTTTTCAAAAAAAAATCCTAAAATTTCCCGGACCAATTTTCTACAAGGGTTTACGTAATATATGATTTTTTTTTTAAATCATAACATGTAAACGATTATTCCAATCAAAATTTCATCTGAGAAAAAGTTTTGGGTCATTAAGTGTTCTTTAAGAAAAAAAAATTCACTGAAACTAAAAAATGTGAATTCATGCTAAAAAATAACATGAAACATTTTTTTTGTGCCCCCCAACCCCCGCTTCGAATTTTCTAAATAAAATTGAAAAATCATAGAGTTATATCCTAGAATCTCGTGAAGAGTTTAGACGGTCATTTTTTTTTTTTTTTAATTTTTGCCTTTAAATTTTAATGGATTTCTTTGAATTTTGTGAAATTGCGTATTTTCCAATTAAACTTTAAAAAAGCTTATAAAAACTTTTTCGGAAACCCAGCCGTTCTGAAGTTATTGCGAATTTTAATCTAAGTAAATTTTGTTCTAACAACATTTTCAGGCATTTTCAAATGTTAGTCGCGATGTCCACAAAAAAAAACTATGTTACATGATAGATTATTGAATAAGAAACAAATCTTTCTTAGACATGAAGGCTGTCAGCTTTATCCGTTTCTGTTTATACGCAAGGAAATCGAAACAAACTAATGCTATCTGAAGTAAATGATCAAACTCAAAAAAAAAATATTGCAAAAACGGTGAATATACCGGGATTTTTTAAGTTTCTCGTTGAAAACATGTTCATTTATACACGTATCTGGAACATTTTTTTTAGGTACATTTCAATACAATGGAGTCTGCCATACATTTGAAATGAAGATAGGTACAAAGTCAACAAAGTGCTATATAAAGCTATGTAAATTTAGAATCCGGAAGAATAAAATCATCTGTACCTCTGTAACGGATTGACGTACAAATAAGTTTAATACATCAAAACAAAGGTAATTCACTTAACTTTAAGTAAAAAATACAAAGCATTTCTCTTCGTTGCTAATGAAAATTCACACTTTCTTCTTTATTCCTCCCATCAAACGCTGCACACCACATTTTGGTCATCTGAGCCGCGTCCTGAGCCGTTTTTTCGCTTTTCTTAAGCTTCCTCTTCGTTATTGCCCAAAATCTCTTGATGGACCGGAACTGCGGGCAGTTGGGTGGATTTATCGATGAAATCTACGTTATTATCGCGGTACCACTGGATGACTTCCCGACTGTAGTGGCAACTCACTTAATCTGGCCAAAACTTCACGGGACCTTTATGGGCTTTAATGAAAAGTAGCTCGCGGTTTTTGAGACATTCTTCCTTGTACAGCTTCGAGTCCATCGTCTTATCCGTCACGAACACTGTTGTCTCTGCTCCGCAGCTGCATATCCCTTGCCAAGTCATCAGTATTTTGGCAAATTTGTCCATTAAAGGAAACTTAAACTTCGCAGAATTTTTGGCCAGGAAGCTGTCCAAAATCCATTCTGACGTAGGTTTCAGTGTCGATGAGCAGGCATGCTTCGTACTTCGTCAAAACCTGCTGGTACAATTTCCGAGCTTGAGTTTTGGTAACGAAATTTTGCTTCAACGTTCTGTTTCAACGAATTCTTGCATATCAATGAAACCCATACAGATGTTGAACTAAGCTTTAGCTCATTTGCAGTCTTACGGCCAAAACATTGTAAACTTATTAGTAAATCAGGATCCCACAATCTTTTTGTTCGCACGATCCACGAAAATGTGAATCTTTTGTTCAACAGCTTAAAAATAAATCGCATTTTATGTGATTACACTATCTATATGGAACAAATTCTCTGCGATGCACAATTTAGAACAGACTTTTGCCATCTTCGGTCGTGCATAAATTGTTACGATACGTCAGCGTCAGAAACAGCAATTTTAGAAAAATTGGAAGAGAATGAAATTAAAGGAGTGTGTATGAAAGTGAAAAAGTGTTTTATGAAAAAGATTGATAAATTAATATGTTATGACTATATAAAAACTAAGTAATTGTTTAAAAACAAAAAAGAAATAACGCGAATAAGTGAAGTCATTTGTGAGTTTTCTGAAAACTCCACGTTTGTTCATCAAGATGAAGTGCAAAGTTATCATTGAAATAATGTTCATTGTACAATACATCCATTTGTAGCATATAACAAAGAAAACGGTACACTAAAATACGAGTTTTGTGATCATTTCTGATGCTTTAAAGCATAACACGAGGTTTGATGAGTGCCGAGAATACAAGATGGTGTTAACCGGAAAAGAAACTGAAATAATTAAAGGGTGTTTCGATCAAAATTTGGTCTACTTAAACTTGACGCATTTCCTTTCATCGTGCATTAAAAAATTTGCTCATTTTGGAGATGTGTGCGTGTAGCATCATGCCTCTATTTTGATTTTGAGAATAGCACTTCAGTTATTAAATGTCATCGAAACAAGAGAAGCAACGCATCTAAAATTTGCTCGTGAAAATCCAAACTACTCTCACGCCAAGTTGGCGAAATTGTTGAATGTGGCTAAATCAACTGTTATCAACGTATTAAAAGTGTTCGGTGAACGTTTGTCGACAGCCAGGAAAGCAGGGTCGCCGGGAAATCGAAAGCCGGAGGCCACAGCGACGACAAAAAGAGTTGCTCGCTGTATCGAGCGGAACCCCAACCTCTCCGTCCGAGATGTCCCAAATAAGCTGGGTGTGGCGCCTTCAACCGTGGATAGAGCAAAAAAAACGAGCTGGACTGTCGACTTACAAGAAAGTGGTGACTCAAAATTGCGACGATAAAAAAAACACCTCGGCCAAAGCACGATCGCGAAAGTTGTACACGACGATGCTGACGAAGTTTGATTGCGTGATACAGAACGATGAAACTTACGTCAAGGCAGACTTTAAACAGCTTCCTGGACAGGCAACTGGACGGGGAAAGTTGGCAGATATTTTCAAGCACATTAAACTATCATAGTTTGCGAAGAAATATCTGGTGTGGCAGGCCTTTAGTACCTGTGGCTTGAAAAGCAACGTTTGCATTGCGACCGGAACCGTCAACCAGGAAATTTATCAGAGCGAGTGCCTACAAAAACGTCTACTGCCTTTCTTGAAGCGACACAATTGTTCCGTTCTATTTTGGACGGATTTGGCATCTTGCCATTGCGGAAAAAAGGCCATGGAGTGGTATGCTGCCAATAAAGTTCAAGTGGTCCCCAAGGACCAGAACCTTCCCAACACGCCAGAGTTCCACCCAATCGAACAATACTGGGAAATCGTCAAGCGGAACCTTAAGAAGACTCAAAAAGCTGTTGTGAGCGAGAAACAGCTCAAAGTAAGCTGGCGTTCTGCGGCGAATAAAGTGGACAAGGAGACTGTACAAAATCTTATGACAGGTGTTAAACGAAAGACCCGGCAATTCGCATTCGGTAAAAAGGAAGCTTTGCTGAATATTTCTCCTGTATTCTGTATTAACTGAACTTGAAAAAGAAAAAGAATTTGACTTATTAATAAAAACTTTGATCGACTTACACACATTACTGTTTGACCAAATTTTGATCGGAACACCCTTTATTATAATCCTTACTTTGGTATGCTATTATAATGAATATAATGAGCACGAGTTTGGTTTTCCCATAGCAATTCCTACAGTAACCTCAAAGGGCCAGAGCAGTTCGAGTTCGTCTCCAATTAAGCGCAAACTTTGGGAGAAGAGTCAGAACCTCATTTGAATGGATACTTTGAACCACCCTAATATACATACATAATGTCAGCCGAAAACCGATGGAGATATCGATCGGCTGCTGTGTGGGATTAATTGTACTTCACGTCGTTCGGTTTGTCGTTTTGGGCAGTTGAATATGAATAAGTAATATTAATCAGGATTAGTTGTCACATTGCTGGTATAACTACTCCATACATATTTACGATCAAAGGTTTGGGAAATGACCCGGAGTCAATTAGTTTCAAAGTCGCTCGAAGTATAAGAAATCACAAGCCGCATTTTATTACGCTAGAAATATCAAACTACCTCCGGAACAACTCGGTCGTTGACCATCATCATCGTTGCCAAAATGAGATCATACACATATTGCCCCAATTAACGTCCACCGATTCGAGCTGAAGTAGGGCCTACGGGAAAGGTCATTTAGAGAAAAAGATTCGTTTCCTATTTAGCTCTGACAGTTAGCAGTGTAGCAATTTCTGGCACAATTCCATAACATTGTATCGCCGCAGAGCGTTGTACGTCTGGAGTGCGCATTGTTTTCGACGCCATGCCTTCCAGAATTATATCTTCTAGCGAGGTAGGATTAGTGCTTTCGTCTTCAGTGGCCCTGCCTTCGGTGCACGTGCACTGGCGACCGAGTGCACTTGTACCAAGCGAACGAACGACGACGCCAGACGACGAGAGTAAGACTTTTTCCGACAGCTGGAATATGCCTCCCAACGCCAATAATAACACCCACTGCTTAGTTGTTACTTTTACTTGCTAATGCCGTATGGGTTAGTAAATTTTACGATCATGCGCAGATGTACATACCATGCTGGTATGTACCATTTTTCCTTCGTGGCCGATGACCGACCGGTGTATGCAAGATGTTAGTCATCGTATTAAGCAGTACAGTTTTCTGCTCTGGAGTTGACTCGGAAGAGATAAGGTAGGAAAATTCTGTTCCCTCATTTTGGTGTTGTGTAATGAGGAATTCATAGGTAAAGGGCTCTTCATACTTGAATGTTTCCGGTATCTATCACGTTGATCATAAATTGAGTATGCGAAGACATAATTTGACATAAAATTACAGAAAAGAAATAAACATTTTGAAAAGCAGAAACATTCTCGATCACCATGAGTTTTACTTAAAAAAAAGCAATTCCTAGAATGCCTATGGCACACTATGCCTCCCCACACAACCAAGGGAAACCACATATCGTCTAGTCGGATAACAGATTTCTATAGCCCTCGTGTCAGTCGTTTGACATCGAGCACAAAAAGCTTCCATTATCTAGCGTTTGTTGATTTTTCTCAAAGCATATGAGAATTCCCCCTAGCAACATCATCCCACTACAGTCGTGATTCTTTTCATGCACACTACACTTTTTTCCACTCAGACCTAGTATTCTGAATTATGCAAGAAACAACTTATACTTCACCCATTCAGTATTTCTTCGGATATAACCTCTTTCTTCTCTCTTGACAATTAAAGCTCATTTCTTATATTTCTTTACGGCCGGCTCTGAGCTTGTTGGATTTTTAACTTTTCTAGTTGATAATTGTCTAAAAAATATACCATAATACAAACGATAAAGTTTCCTAGCTGACCACCATAAATTCCAACCCAATCTGCAAGCCTCCAACCAAGCACATGGAGCATTTCTAATGCCAGTCAACTTTTGCTTTCAACACCCCCGGAACAAAGCAACCCGGGATCGAAATTATCCCAAACACGCAAGTGTAATTTTCATTTTCATTCGCCCTAGTCCCCAGTAATAACATAGTCCTAGTTCCTGTTTTCCCAATCGATCACCGACAGCCGCCGTTCGTCCCAATACTTCACGGCCCAGAACAAATAACAGCTGCACCGAATCCCACCACTTTGCCATTCGTCATACTGCGGCAGTCCACGGTGGTTCCATTCGACAACTAGGTATAATAACAAACGGACAAGGTGGCACTTTTGGAGGTTAGCCGCCCAGCTGATGGGGAAAGACTAATTTCGAACGAGCTTTCAAGCAAACTACGGCTCTCTGCTGTTGTGTTATTGTGGCGTTTGCCTAATGAAGTCCAGTCACGAACGAAGCGGAAAATAAATACATTGAAGTAATAACGGTATCGAGAGCGGAGACGCATCTGACCGCGGTAGGATCTGCGATGGGAGCGGCGGAGGAAGTTGAACTGCTTCCGGAATTCAAACTGAAAGCCGGTAGCCAAATAAACAGATCGTAGTCAGATTTCGTTTTCGGATGCAGACGATGAAAACCTTCGTGTTTTAATTTTTCCTGAGAAAATTTAGGATGATAGCTATCATTTCCGGTAGAATCAGGTGCTGAAACTGAAGAGCGTTGATATAAAGGTATTTTTTTGCACAGCGATACTTCAGAAAATGAGCTAAACATGAAGGCATCCTTAAGGAGTAGACCAACTTCCTGACATCAGTCTCTTGACCAGAGCAACTATCTTTCATTCTCTGGCTCTTTTGGGACTACAGCTTCAAACTGTCAACTAATTCTAACTTCTAGTGTTACATAAAACAGTCTTTAATTTGTTTAATTGAATCGGTAGACGATTTTAAACTTAAGCGTTTTGCATACATATCTCAATCCACGAGCAAACAATTGGGCCTATTCTGCGAGTCAAACGAGTCGAAACGAGTCGCCAATAATTATTGTTGAAATGAGTCTACGTGAAAATTAAATGATGAGTCTACTAACTCGATTCAATAATTGTCGACTCGTCAACTAAGCGCGTCTTGTTTCGACTCATTCGACTTGCAGAATAGTCCTACATGTCCCTAATGACCCAAAACAGCATTAAGTCAATTATAGAAGTCGAGTCGAGCAATTCGACTCGACGCTTGTCACTGTCGAGCACTGTCGAGCAGAATTGCGAGAAGTTAACTGAATCTGATCGAGTCGGCAACCGAACTCGACAGTTGGCGGAAGTGTTGGAATTTTTCAAAATGTCATTGAAATATTACACCATACAATAATTCAGGGCCTTTTTCAATTTAGCTGCCATTACTGACAGTCGAAGAATAATATTTACATTTTTCGCTCTTGTTTCGTAAATTACTGTAATGTTTTTGTTATTCAGAAAACCTTATTAAAACATTGTTCTGAAGTTGCGATTTGAAGTATTTTTCGAGGAAGTTATTAATTAATATGTGGGCAAGTTTCAATATCAATTTCAAATATGATTCAGAAGAGGAGTTATTGAGGGTTATTCCGAGAGTCGGGAAGTGAGAAAAGTCACCTGCAGTGACGTGAGTCTACATTTGGTTTACCCAGATTGGGAGAGAGACAAATCGCTAGAACCAGAAAAAAGCAATAGGTAGTATAAAAGACCGATCGGTTGCATAACCTTTTACCAGTCAAGGGGATTTCCTCCCCCTTGCCTACCCAGCATTGGGTAGTATGGTAAAGGGTTATGTGCCTGATTCGGATACTTATTCAATGCCCTCCGCTCGTTTTCAAACTTGTATCTTTCAATTTCAAAACCTGCCGTTGCCCTATACGGAACTATCAATACACTTTTTTTTTTTTTTTGTTTCTTTATTATAGAGACTTTCAGCTAGAAGCTGGTTCGTCTCTTTATCAATACACTTTCTCTTCATGTCTATTTCGTTCTAGCAATTACCGTCCACTCCCAGCGCTTCGCATGCAGATGAGAAATTATCTGCTTCTGACTAACTTCATCCTAAGTTGGCTGTATTGATATGCAATAATCTATCTCACTTCAACGATTTTATCTCGAAGTTTGTTTTTTTACCTTCTGATAAAGCATTTAAACTTTTTATTTTGCTTCTAGTAGCCTAAACCTCGATTCAAAGTAAATCTGGACGCACAGTTTAATACACCACTGCGGCCTTGGTGGTTGGAACAGGCATTTGTTGATGTTTCATTCACGAAGAAAAGTTTTTCTCGATTGATCGACGCTTCTCGAAATTACGGATTATGGAACTTGAGAAAAGAAAATTAATTGTGCATAAACATCTAGAGAGTCCTTCCTGATCGAGCCAGCTTCCACTACTCTAAGGAAGTACTAGAATGGTATGCTGCAAACAATGTTAATTTCGTCGCCAAAGAGATTAATCCTCCGAATTGCCTTGAGTTCAGACCGATCGAAAAATACTGGGCAACTGTCAAGCGAAAACTTCGAGGATGCGGTAAAGAAGTGACAAATACACAATACATGCGTTTAAAGTGAAATAAGTTCGCTGGTACAGTGTCACCAGCGATGTTCAGACCATGATGGCATCGATCACAATAAAAGTGCGACAGTTCGTTCGAAACGGTGAAATGTAATAACTTGTTACATATCGTTAAAAAGCTGAATAAATACCCTTTTGTTTGACGTTTTGATCAAACGTGTATGTTGTTTAATTCGTGAGTCACAGGAATACGTCCAAATTTACTTTCAATCGGGCTTTAAGTGGGAAACTTTTTGAACGAGGTGAGACCAAGGAATTGCAATACCTACATGGGTTTGTGTCCTAGCACATAGTACGATGTGAACGTTTAAGGAAGATGGAGTTTACCATATTTTAATATGGTGTCATAAGCAACGAATATCATTATCATCATATAAATGTTTTTGTATACACACTCAGATTATTTTAAAGAAATCTGTAAAGTTTTACCGAATTCTCAACAGCTGAACGTTCGGTAATCCGATTATACGGATTTCGGTAAAATTTTACCGAAATCCGGTAATTTTTTTACAGATGTCTGTAGAATTTCACCGAAATTTGTAGAATCGGATTACCGAACGTTCAGCTGTTGAGAATTCGGTAAAACTTTACAGATTTCTGTAAAAAAAAATCTAAGTGTGTAGACTGCTTCTTCGGTTCGTTATTGATTATCTCTTGAATTTCAGGGAAGCTCTCTCCTGACCCTCTACAGAAGTTAAAACACAAATACTATTCTGAGATGTTTGATTCGAAACTTTTGGCAAGTTTCCTCATGAACTTCTTGGCAGTCACTCCTGATGTTTTCGGAAATTTACATCTAACAAACCTTACAACCTAACCATCTTACAACCTAACCTAACCAGAAACATTTGGTAAGTTTTTTTCCCTGAACAGTAACTTCATAAACTTTTGATACATCCCAATCTGAATTGGAAGTTTTTTCTTGAACTTATGAGAATTATTAACTTCAGGGAAGTTTTCTCCTGAACTTCGGGAATGTTTGTTCCTGAATTTCTGAGAAATTCATTCTCGAACAATTAGGAAGTTCTTCTTTTCTTCTTTTAGCATTTCAAGCTTATTGCTTTCACAATTAGCTTATTGCTTGCTCTCAACTTAGTGTTCTAGATGCACTTCCACAGTTATTAATTGAGAGCTTTCGATGCCAGGTACCATTTTTGCATTAGTATGATTGTGTGGCAAGTACAATTATACGCTATGCCCAGGGAGTCGAGAAACTTTCCTTAACGAAGAATTTCTAGACCAGACCGGGAATCGAACCCAGCCACCTCCAGCATGGTGTTGCTTTGTAGCTGCGCCTTTACTGACTGAGCTAAGGGAGGACCCAAGTCCCAAGAGAGGACCCAAGTACTCCCCATATTTCTGGAAAGTTTATTCCTGTTTTTCTCCGAAGTATTTCTGTACCTCATTCTGTACCTCATTCTGTAATTCTGGAATTTTCGATTCTAAACTTCAGAGAAGCTCTCTAGCACTTTGTTGTAGTTCCAACTAAACGGTTCTTTTGGAATTTCTCGGAAGTCCTCTACTGAATTCCTGATTTTTTTTTTAGAAATTCCTTCTTGAACTTATAGGTCTGTAAAGTTTCTCCCTGAGATTCGGGGGTAGTTTTTTTTTCCTGAGCTTATTCTTTCTAAACTTTTGATAACTCCGTGGAAAATTTTACGAGTACTTTGGGAAAGTCCTCTCCAGAATTTCTGGAAAAATTCCCTTACGTTTGTTCGAAATCCTCATTTTGAAATTCTTAAATATTCTCTACCGAATTCCGATAAAACCGATTCTAACCCTTCTGGCTAGTTCCAACTAACCTTTTGAGAAGTTTTCTCCAGAATCTTCTGGAAGTTTTTCCCTAAACTGCTAGAAGTTCTCTTTGAAGTTCTAAGACGTATCACCCTGAGCTTTGTGAAAGTTTGTTTCTGATTTTTTGAAAAATTATAGGTCATGCCCTCCCTAGTTAGTTTTTTCCTGAACACCGGGGAAGTTTTTTCCCTAAGCTTCTGCATTTTGAGTTCCTGGGCAGAACTCAGGACCTTTGGAAAGTTCCAAACTTCTAAGAAGTACTCTCCTTTAAACTTCTCCTGAAGCTCTGAGAGGTCCTCTCCTGATTTTCATGAAAGTTCTCTCCTGAACTTCTGGGAAGTATGATTTATATGTACTTCTAGGAATCTAGGACAAACTTCATAAACCACTCGAGGGTAAATTTCCAAATCCCAAGTGCAAATGTATTATTTCAGTATATTTGCGTTTAGACGTACCGTTTTCTAAACGGTTTTTTTACACGGATTGTTTTCGACGATAACTCTAGAACGGGACAACTTATCGACCTAATTCAAATCACATTTTACGTTTTGGGCAAAAAGCAATTATACAGTGGTTTTTCAAAAAATCACACCTTTTGTTTAAATACGTAAAATTTTGAAAACTGTATTTTGACCATTGCATAGAAAGGTAAGTTTCAACGAAGTAAATTGAACCAGAAATTGTTTTGTGCATTTTGAAAAATGCATTCATTTCAAGTATTCGCCTCAGGTGCCTATCCAGTCAAGGAATCGAGCTGATATGCACAAGAGTTTTATTAAGCAACGAACGAAGCAAACGAGCATACACGCGTACAAGACTTGCACATAAGTTCAGTGCACTGAGCTCTGTTTTCGAAATTCTTGTTGCATTTTAGAAGGCAGTTTAGCAACGTAAACTTAATGTGAAGATTGGATCCATTTTGTCGCGAGTGCATGACATTAATTACAAATCACCATCGAAAATATTCATTTCAACAACTGAACAAACAAGGTCATACGCGACCTTTGGTGACATCTATCTGGTTATAAATATAGGACAAACACCCTTAAAAAAAGTTTTTTGCTCTAACGATGTTATTTCAAATTTGTCAACGAAGTTTAATTCAAATGGTTTTTAAAACTTAAGAAGATGTATCTTTCCACATATCTTGCCGATATCTTTTACCGGTTGCGAATTAGTTAAGATTTTCTTATACAATAATGCCCTTTTCAAATGTGCTTCACTCAATTTAAAAAATAATTTATCTCCAGTTTTCAATAATAAAAATCCTTTCAAATGCAGTTAAGTAAAAAAAATCTTTTCGCACCAACCAAAGAGAACATGTGAAAAGGCCTATTTTTTATAAAAATCACAATAACTTTTGTTCGACATAGGATAGGGATGATTTTAGTACACCAAAAGTTGTATCTATTATTGTTCTAGAAAAGTCAAGACAACTTAAAAGTTTGAAATAAACAGTTAGAGAAAAATAACTTATTTTCAAATGGACTCCCTAAGCTATGTGGGAAAAATTACTCTAATTGGGTCATTTCAAAAGCTACAGAAACTTTTTTTAATCAAAGTTGCTTAAAAAAAATTTATCTGCAACGTTTCTGAAGATAATATATGCCTTTATTTCTGCAAATAAAAAAGTTAGATTCTCGTTTTCTCTGAAAACAAGGACCACCCTGGTTTTCATTCACATAAAAAAGGGACCTGATTATAAGAAACAACTTTGTAGAAGGCAATTTTGCTCCAAAACTTCAAACTCAGCCTGAAAATGTATCTTTTCATCTATATTCGCATTCTGGACCACTGTGCATTGTGGTGTGCATTGAATATCATTTGAATAAGAAAGTGAATATAACACTTCGGATTTTACAGTTAGAGCAATGTACTGTTAGGTAAAGTTGTAGAATTAGCATAGAGCTACAATTTCATAATACACCATAATCATAAATTCAACTTCTAAAACAAGTTACCGGGAAATTAATCCAAATTTGTTGAAAATACTACAGACCACTTATAGCTAGTGTTGGAAGAGTTCGTGATATTTTACTAAGTTCAGCAAAGAAATGTAATGGACTTTTCCAACACTGCTAACATTTGTTGCTAAAAATATAGCGACACAGATTCCCAATCGAGTGTGCAAAACAGTAACAGTAACAGTTACAAAATGGTCATGTTTGGAGGCTTGTCTGTCATCTTCCCGAGAAGTAATTTAGCTGAAATTTTGGTAGTTTGATTGTTGTTGTCGTCCTGTCCACTCCTAGAGCCTCTCATGTTAATGGGAAATTATCTGCTGCTGATAAATGAAATTTTGACTTTATCCTAGAAATGTCGTCTTCATCTATAACAAATTCATAATTTTTCGACAAAACACTAAGACCACCTCTTGATTTCCATAAATAATGCTCAATTTTGAGAATCGATATTTTCATTTTCGGTGAATACAGATTAAAATACAGGTTACTTCTAGATTTCAGCTAAAATTTCAGCTCAATTGGTGCACGGTAAAATGAAAGACAAGCCCCCAAACATCACCATTTTATATGAATATCGGGTTTTGGTCTCATTGTATTGTCCGTCACTGTACATTTGTATCTACACGATAGATGTAAGTTAAATTGCTCTCCATTCACAGTTCTTAATTGAGGGCTTTTTTTTGCTTTTCCAGACATTCAATCGTACAATGTGTGGCAAGCACAATTGTACGCTTATACTTCCAGGTACGAAATTCCTATAAAAAAAGACAATCGATTGTATCAGGAATCGAACGCTTGAATTTCAGAATGCAAAAAAAAATTGGTCCGAAAATCCACGTGGTAGAACACGACCTACTAACATTAGATGTCGTCCAAGCTCCCCAAAGATCTTTTCCTGAATTTCAACTTTGAAAAATGTATGATTGACTCTTTTTGAACTTTGAAACCCTCGAAAATAAGGAAACTTTTAGATTGCTGGAACTGTTTTGAACGAGATGTCGAAAGATCTACTTTGAACTGCCAGGAACTGCAAGTAGGCTTGAGATATCATAACAATTTGTAATCTCATAGATAGGGTACTGATAAAATTTAGCTGAATCTTCCGAGCCTATTTGTTTCCCAATTATTGTTTAGTCGAAACGCTACCAACCGTCATCAATGTAAATCGAAGGTAAAAGTGGTGCTATTCATAACGTACCACGGTTGACCAAAGTCCATGCTCCATACTAAATTTCAAAAACATGTATGGAGATCAGTCTGCGAGGGGGAAGGGAGGTGGATCTGAGATTTGTCTACGTGGTTTATGAACAAGCCCAATGATAGTCAATTGTGTCGCATTATCCGATTATCCGACAAATCAATAAGTACAAGTATCACAGAATAAATTGGGACTAAGATACATATTTACCAATACCTTGCTGCATTATTATCCGGGAACTTTGTCTTTAAATACAAACAGTTTTATAAATTGCTTATTATAGTCTTTTGTTTGGTTATTAGCACTTGAATTTGAACATAAGCTTACGTCACCGTGAACAATTATCCCACACATTTTATGTTATGGAAAATTGAGCTACCAAACGATTCTCCACAGCACAGATAATTAAGTAAAATCTAACGTATTAAGAAACAATTTTGTCAGTGTATTTCTTTTAATCAGTCAAAAGTCGATCAAATCAGCCATGTCGATCTTACCCAACTTTCTTTTAACGGTATACGAATGACTCAAATGCTATTTATTTCCTTTGCTGCAATAGGTAGAAACATGAAAACGTGTTTCTGTGGACATCCTTTGTAAACAATGAATTGTTTTGCAAGACTCCACAACAGAAAAAACCAGCATAAAATATCACGTACAATTACCGTTCTAGCTAGGTCAAATGGGCATGCAACTAGCCAAGGTCAAAGAGCTTAAATCTGAGAATGTGTCCGTGTGAATTGTACACTGTGAAAATATTGTGATTTAAACAGGCATTATAATAAGTTCATTCCAGAAAGTAACCTATTTTCAATTTGATTAAATGATTGATCGACTTATTATTCGACGAGGTTTCACTTCTCTTTGGAAAACTGATTATGACAAATTTGTCAAGCTGTGCTATTCCAATCGCTCAACCATAGTCAAAACCTCAGGAAGCCCCATCATCCTTCTAAACGCATTTGCTGCCAAAACCAAAATCCCAAAATCCATGTCAACCTTGCTCTCTAATCGACGAAACAAAAACACGTCCACATACACATAAAGTGTGCCCTTCATACCGCAGTGATCCACTTCCCAGCTTCGTACTAATGTTCGACGCCAGAAAATGTTCTGCAATGTCAAACCCAGGTGCAGCAGTTATGGCTAAATTATTCCAATCGGAACAATAAAACATGTGTAGAAGCCGTATATTCACAAAGACACACGATCACAGCAGTAGTTATTATCTTGAACACCTCTCGTTGGCACCGATTCAACACGGGATACTCTTGCCTCGTTAGGAAAGGGGATAAATCTCGCCTTAATGCCGACATTGGCCAACCGGACAGGCCACAGCTGCTCCGAAGAAGATTACACAGCGCAGCCCCAAGGGAACAATTGATGTTACATAATTTAAAACCCAAACCAACCATAGAACATGCAGATATGAATGAAAAACCCCGATTCATTCATGACCGTCAAATCGGATCCAGGTGAAAACCATAACCGAGCACATCATCCAGCTGGGCTACCTCACTCAATTCTGGCATTAAAAGTTGTTTTCCCACTGGGAGAAACCACAAACTGATGTTACATAATTAAACACTTTGTTTAGACGAGAGTTCGGCAGCTTGATGATGGAAATGACGCCTTCCATGCACGCAATGTTCTGAGGCGAAAATCCTCCTGCTCTCCAATACTAGATAGTGCTCTTGGAAATGTGCGTTTTTCCTCTCGGTCGAGAGCAGAATTCAAACATTCTCACAGACACCAAAGCTTCCAAATGTATCTAGTTTCCACTGTCACGGGCCGTTTTCTTTTTTCCAACGATTTTCTTTGCTCTTCGGGGTCCCTCGAATCCTTTGCCCGATCAATCACATCCGAATCCGACGTGGGTTAGTTATAAGGGGAGAGTCCTTCAAAATGAATTTTCTCCGACGGAACGTTCCGATTCAGGACGGCAGGACGGAAGAGACACTCGTTATATAAAGACGATTACCAACCATGATTTTCTTCCGTGATTTTGGCTATAGGTGATTGTTTTTTTTTTCTTAACTAACAACAGGGAATGTTTCACATAGTTACACCTGATTTCCGCTTGGAAATTTCTTTTTCACTTGCATGTTCTTTCTATCTCTATCTACATCACAAGGTTTATTTTCATTGCGACGTTCCTATTCGTTAGATTTATCGATTTCCCAAAATTAAACCTTATTTTTCCGAAAATTTCTTCTAACTTTCAACGTTTGATTGGAGGTAACACTCTTTTTAAAACAAATCTGGCAGATTGTATAAACTGTATTGTCAAACATGAGATCGATATTTGCGATTTGCTTCAGCCTCTTCCGAACTAGTTTTCACGATTGCACAGAATCTAAGCGTAGAACAATATATGTGACTCCAAAGATTTCTTTTTCAGCATTCTGGTATAAAAAAATATATAGCACAAAACGACGGAATTCATCAGTACGAGTATGTACAGCTGCCCTTTTGTTCTTGGTAACTATTATTTCCGCTAGAGTGGCTCCTCTACAGATTTTGCTCCAGTCTTCCTCTTATTAGTGTTGTTAATAGCAGTATGGCAGGACACTAAAGCTCTAGAACCAAACATCTACACTGTACAATGCACATTTAGCCCCGACGGATGGCGACAACGGACTACGACGATCCTGCTCGACACGACGACGTCCAACATCATCCCCGAAAAAAAAACTCCAAACCGAAGAGCAAAGAGAAAGCAGCACTGGATGACTCTCTTGCGAAAATCTCGCCTATAAAGCAAAAAAATCAACAAACCGAAAACCACGGCCAGGAACCAACGCCAACCCACGGTCTGGCTTTGGCGTTGGATTCGAAAAGACTACCCACTGAATTCTCATTCTCACTCTTTGGTCCACGCGAGCGTCACGCTGCTGACCGGTTGGAGATATGGACAAGAAACGTGAGCGATTCCCAAACATTCGAAGTGGGATACCACCCCACGGGCAGTGGTGCCATTTGGCGTCAGAATTTTCAGATCGCGACTGCTTAATTTCGACAATGTTGACAGCACAGTCAATTTAAGCCGGAAAGCGATTGTTTAAACTAGCTCAAACAACCTCATCTGCTTGCTGTAAACATGTCACATTACGTACATCTGTCTAGCGTACCAGCGCTAACAACACCGTAATTGCAGACTGGGACAGTGAGAATCTTCGAAAATTAGCATCTCCCTGCCATGACACGGTGAGAAAAGAGAGATCAATTTTCAAACCCCTTCACTAAAACGGGAACTTATCTCAACCACAATTAGATTGTTTATAAATAGACAACTTTTCTTATCGTGTGCGTTGGACCAACTACGCAAATGTGTGCTAATTCAATTTCGCTGAATTACGATTATACCTAATGTGTAATCACGACCATGCGGTCGTTCACTACTCCTCATGTCACATGGTGTGATTCGGCAGAAACGGGTTTGTAATCTTGTTATTATCACCCCTATAATGACTTTTACGATCTATTATACTTTCAGATATCAACGGCTGAGATAAATTCCGCAAGATAAATTCAACACAAAAAGCCCTAATGGTAAACAATTTTCCCCGAGTTCAGTATCACCCAACCAAACAAACGGCACTGTCCCATCGCAAACTCTCACTCTCACCCACCAAACTCAATTCTCTTCCCATTCTCGAGAGAACGACACGCTCTCACTCCCGCGCGGCATGACAGTCTGGGGAGCTCTTCCCCATCCCCAATGCTCCATGACCACCTGAACTGCCTCAACAGACGGCAACATCTGATTCAATTCTGCCAGCAAGTGAACCATGGCGGCTTAGTGACGACATACATTCTTGAATAGTTCCCCCCTCGTTCCATTCGTTGAATAGAAACTGTCTCGTTTTCTCTCTCGACGGCAAATGGTCGTTCCTGACTAGCGACAGCGATAGGGTGGAAGCTCCAACCAACACAAGGTTAACGGTGTGATGGTGGACGACGACTGCACGTGCCCCATCGCAATGAGTCGGGCAAGTCAGTGTTCAGGATTTTTTTTTTTTGGGGTTTATGTTTTGTTGATTCATAGCATAAATTATATGTGAATGAGTGACAAAAACTACTGGGGTATAATGGAATGGGCCAGCGATGCAAGACACTTTTCCTAAGAATTAAGAGTGAATGCCAGACTGATGTGATTAGAAATTATAATAAGACCCTTCTTTCTCATTAGCTGATTACCTACTCTTAACTTAGTAACCACTTTTGCGAGGACCATTTCCAGCTGAAAACGCAAATTTAAGGTGAATTTTATTTTTTTCTATCTTTTATCTCAGTCTCGCAAACTTACCTCGCTTTTTCAAATTTATTATTAGTGATTGAACATCGACTCGGACTCCATCAGATTGCTCACAGCAAGTAAGCATACAAACTGATGTGTTCAAATATTCAATATCTAGTACAGATTCTTGAGTTATATAAATTCAAATTTTTGAGTAAATGGCTGCCTCGAGAATGCTTCACAGTGAGCACCTTAAATGCAGATTTTTCGCACGACCAAATCCGATTGGAATGAAACTTTTTAACATGTATTGAGTTTTGCCTAATATGACATTTGCTTTCGAAAATAAAAAGTAAATTGAACCCTAACTTTTCATAATGGCGTGTGCAAAATTTGGACGATTTTTTTTTCAAAAATTCGTAACTTTGTAACGTTTTATCATCAATTGCCATCTTGGACAAAGCTGTGGGAAATTTATTCTTCTTTTAGGAAAAAATACACTGAAAGAAAATAACATGATAAATTCGTGTTGAAAAATACAAAACGTTGATTTGCTTATATGAAGCCCCCTCGAATTTTCATCTTTTTTTTTTAAAAAAAAAAGCTGAAGTTATGCCTTAAAAGCTGGTGAAGAGTTTCGAATGGATACTTTTTCCGAACATTTTTAAAAATTCAGTGAATTTTGATCGATTTTTTGATCTTTATCAAATTGCACTGTTTTGAATAAAACGATACAAAAAATAGGTCTACGCTTTATTTTTAGCCAGTTAACTTATTCAAATACTTTAAAAAAAAATCCTTCCGTTCTCAAGGTATTGCGGATAAAAAAAAGGATTAGGGTATATGTCCCTTAACTCAGCCTATTATGCAATGATCGATTACATTTTTTATTATAACTCATAAAGTTTTTAAGCTGTAAGCGAGATTCAACTAATTAGACACTTGCTAAGATATGTTTGATAAAACATTTGGTAGTATGTTACACGAAAAGTTACACAACTCTTTTTATAAAGTCAAACACATTCAAGCAGGGTGGCCACACAATCCTAACATAAAAATTTCCGCATTTTTCCCGCATTTTTGCCTTATTTTCCCGACTGTTAAGATGAGTTAAGATAAATTACTCGTAACTAAACCTCTGAGCTCCCAAACTTTTTTCCAGTTTGATTTACCACCAGACACTTTCCATTTATTTAAAATACGCATTTTTGTGCGACAAGCTGGCCAATTTTCAACATATGTTGTCAAATTTGGCCGCTCCTTCTTGGTTCTAGCCAAAATTTGTCCAAACCATTTTCTTTTCTCTGGAATCCGGCAAACAACGTCAGACGGCATTGGCACAGCTGCCCAAATTCTTCTTTCACCATTTGTTAACACCCTTAGAAACACAATTCGCCAAATTTCAAACACATTTGCCACCACATGAAAGATAAGGTTATTTCTGGCCTCACCTTTTGCAGCCGTGTAGCCAGATCTTCTAAGGACATCTTCAACGGTGGTTCAAATCGTGGTTTGGATTTATTTGTTTAGACCAAACGCAAAACATCGCTGCATCGCTGGTTTTTGTAAATTTTGTTTTATTCCAGATCTATTTTGCATCATTTCAGAACTTATTTAAGCTTCTAAGTTTCTTACTGAACGCACTCTTTAAAAATTTAATTTAATGAACTTCGGAATATCTGGGTGGAAATATCTATAATGAACATGCCAGAAGTTTTTTAAACTTCTCAGCAGTTGAATAAAATAATTGGAAGTTTCCAGATAATTATGGTGGAACTTAAGAGAAGTTCATTGAACTGCCGAAAAATTATTAACGTTTCTGGAAACTTGGTTGAACTTCCAAAAAGTTTGCTGATCGTCTATGGAATAGGAACAACTTTCTGGAAACGACGGGAACTTAGAAAATTTCGCTACCCAGAAGTTGTTCTAACTTCCAGCAGGTACATATTCTGTGATAAAAAGCAGAATATCACAGACATTTAGAGATGTTGTTAAACCGTACAAGAACTTTTTATGATCTAGAAGGAGATGTTCGCTCATCACCATGAGGCACCAAGAGTGAACAACAATGTTTTTGGCTAGAATGAAAGATATGAAGAGAAAGTTTTGTAGTTCCATAGTGTGCGGCAGGATTGAATGTCATTTTTAGGAAAATTGAGCGAGAAGGCATGTATACAGTGGTACTCGAACCAAGGACATTTTTGCCTAACATCCCACTGCGGGGTAGGTTGAAGGAGCACGGACTAAGGCCTGTTGAAGTGGCGGACTTAGTCCGTGCTCCTTCAACCTACCCCGCAGTGGGATGTTAGGCAAAAATGTCCTTGGTTCGAGTACCACTGTATACATGCCCTTTCGCTCAATTTTCCTAAAAAAAACATCTGTTACATTTCCAATCCTGCCGCACACTAGCGGAACTATCAAAAACTTTCTCTTCATATCTTTCATTCTAGCCAAAAACATTGTTGTTCACTCTTGGTGCCTCATGGTGATGAGCGAACATCTCCTTCTACATCATAATCGTTACTCCTCGCACGGAGAATATATAACATAACAATTAATGTATTTTTATGATCTCCAAGATTGTGAATAGGTGGAAATTCTTTGAAATTGATTAAAAAGTAGTTGGTTTCTTTATTCTCGTTTTGATTGGGTTCGAAAAAATATCGAGTAGTAAGAAGTTTAAGTTCTTCTTAAAACTTAAATACCCTGAACTTTTGGGATGTTTTCGGAACGATTGGAAAATTTCTCGATCACCTGGAAGGATCCCTGAAGCTTCTCAAACTTATGGAAAAATCCTTTGAATGTTTCCTAAACTTTCCGAACGCTCAAAAAATCCAGTTTCCAGGAAGTTTTCTGAAATTCTTGGAAGATCGCAGGACTACTGAGAAATTTTTTGAATTGCTGAAACCCTTGAGTATCTGGTAGCTTTTTCGAGCCTTTGGAAAGTTCCCTGAACTTCTGGGAAATTTTCTTAATTACTGGGACGTTCTCTGAACGTCTTAAATGTTTGCTGACCTTTTGGAAAGTTTCCTGATCTTTGGGGGAGTTCCATGATCTTTGTGAGCATTTCCTAAAGTTCTGAGCAGTTTTTTGAATTCATGAGAAACCCTGAACTTCAAGGAAGTTTCTTGAGCTCCTACACGTACGCTGAACTTTTAAAAAGTTTTGTATATGTCTAGCAAGTTTCATGAAATTCTAAGAAGTTCACTAAATCTCTAGGAAGATCCGCAAACTGTTGAAAAGCTTGATGAATTTCTTGACTGTGTTCTCTATTGGAAGTTCTCTAATTTTATGGAAAGTTCCTTGAACTTTTGGGAAGGTCCCTGAACATCTTAAGTAGTTCTATGAACTCCTGAAAAATACCCAAAATAATCTGATAAGTTTTCTAAACTTCTGAAAGCCACCTGAATTTCTGGATAGTTACCTAAACTTCTGTGAAGATCCCTTTACTTTTGGAAACTTCCCCGAACTCGTGGCAAGCTCCTTGAATGTGTGGACAATTCCCGGAATTTCTAGGAAACAATCTGAACTTCAGGAAAGTTGTCTGCACTTCTAGGAATAACCCTTAATTTCTGGAAACTCCTCGATTTTCTGGAAAGTTCCCTGATTTTTTGGTATGTTCCTTTGACATCAGGGAGAATAGCTAAACCTTGGGAAAGTCTAAGTCAAATCTGAAAAGTAAACAGAGCTTCTGATAAGTTCCCAGAGTTTCTAAGTGTACTGAATTTACAAGATTTTTTTCGAACTTTTGGGAGATAATTTTTGTCCATCAGTTTCTTCACCTTTCCCGATAATGGGGGCGTGCATACTGTGGGCCGTAAGTCTTAAGAACAGATTTGCAAAAATTCCTCAGGATCCCCAACCCCCAAGTTTTCGTCGAGAGAACTAACTGAGGACATACGCCAACATCCGTTAGGCTACAGTGCACCTATGTAACACTAAGGCCAACATATTCAGCTGCATCGCTACAGCTGGAAAAGGTCATCAGTTGACTCTAGCATATTCCTTGGCATGTTGAAACGTCGCAGAAAGTGCTTCTTGTCATAGGTTGGCGTAGCTCTATCTATCACTATCAGCACTATCTAATATCGTTTAAATGAGATGCATGCATTCACACACTCACCACCACTCATACCAATCCATGATAAAAAGTTTGCGAAAAATCCTCGGTTTTGAAAAAAACAAAACTTCTGATATCTGAATATTGTATGATTGACAAGATGATAGGTGTTGGTGGGTTTAACAGCAAGAAATACTACACCGGTGCGGGGAACGCAAAGTTGGTCTGTTTTAGCTGGTTCTTTTTAAGTTTGCTGATGCAAATCAACTATAAAGATGTAAAAATAGACCACCGCTGAAGATGTTCTAAGCGGTACGTTTTGAACAGGTTGAACAATGAGATCGGTGGACCGAGTAAATGACAAAAACGCTACTCAAATCATTTGAAAAAATGTGAGTATGGTTCCTTCCATATGACAAAAATTCCCGATGACTTTTGAAATTCCCGCCTTTTTGCCGCATATTTCCCGATGATTTTGGATTCCCGCATTTTTCGTGCATTTCCCGATTTTGCCGAGTCTGTGGCCACCCTGTTCGAAGGATATAATGACGGTCTATAGACACCAGAATGGGTCTATTCATTCCTGCAAATTCCTGCGATGGATTTATTACAGAATGCAGTCTTTGCACGGTTTTTTTTTGTAATTTTATGAGTTAAGGCATTACTAGCTGTATTCGATTTACTTAATACAACATTTCACACAACAAACTAAATTAAAACTGCTGCGAAAGACTTAAGTGATGTTCATATATGATTTATCAGCCATTCAATAATGAAAACATTATAATTCACTATACAATGATTTTGTTCCTTCTGTTTGTGTTTAGATGAGTCACTAGAACATAAACAACCGCAAAATCATGCATTTCCACTTGGAATTTTACCAATAACAAACTTTTTACTATGTTGTTGAATCAGTATATAATAATATTTCGTAAGTCCATGTTTTGTCGGAACGAAACGCAGTCCTCGGAACCGGACCGCGAAACCCGGAAGGTTACCGGGGAATATACCATAGCAGACTTGGGACCGTCGTTGGCTTTTTGTTTTGTTTTTTAAATAACATGATTTATCACTAAGAATGGTCGACAATTGGCGATCAAACATTTCTTTATCTGAATCCAGAAAAAGCTTGTGACCAGCAGAACTTCAGCGTCAAAAATCGGTTGAGAAATGAAAAAGTCATGATTTTTGGGAGCACTAGGCAAACTGTGTGAAGCGGAAAACGCTTTTAGAATTCCAGTTGATTTCTACAACACTCAACAAGTAGTCTCGGCGAATGCAATCTTGCATTCATCTTGATTTTCGAAATATTGATTCACGGATGATTCTCTATCAGGCTAATAGATGATTCACATGATTCAAAATGAATGTGGATATTGCGTGGCTCGCTTTGATTGAATCATTCACTCTCTAGCTTGGTTGATTCATGGATTCAGTGGCATAAACAATCAGCAGAGATCATATGAAATGTTTCCATGCGATTGCGAATGATCGAAAAAGAAATGTCGAAGCAAAATACGGAATCGGCTGCAATCATGCAAGCGATTGAATTTTTCCATCCTTGTTGTTGATACAACAGGCCATAGTTGGGAATATACAAAAAAATATGTCCTCAACATTGGGTCTACGATTTTCTTAAAAAATCATTGTTATTTTAGCTACACACTTAGAAATTATGAATTTTACACGAGACGTAATTCATGTTTGTAAGAAGTCTGGGAACGTAAAGTACGATTTCATGTAAAATTATGTCTCTTGAAATTGACTAATACGCAATTCGACGAAAGATGTGTTTAATTGAATTTATTTTCTCATCTCTTCGAACTCATTCTTATGTGCTAAAGGACGCTTGCATGTGTCGGTCTCAGGAGACAGACATTTACATGACATTTTGGTAGTGTGTATGTGAACTGTTAGTTTTTGGTTGGTAAATGACTGGATAATGAGTACCGTTGGTACCTGCAGGTATAAAATAGATCTTTCAGCGATCCTTAGCCTCTTGTCCAGTAACTCCCATCCCTTCCTCCCCGTGGTGCCGACTGGGGTATGAGTAACCATAGGAAAGATCGGGTAACCAACCCTGGTGGGACCTTGGTCATATGCTGACAGGGAAGGGGGGGCTGCCCTCTTCAAAGGGTGCAGTCTATCTAAGCGTCTGTTCTCCATGTTAGGGGCGGCTCAAACAGCGTCTGTCCTCCACGTTAGGAGCGGCTGATAATCGTCCTTGTGCCAGCGTGGGACTCTAAACAGTGCTGTGCACGATGGTCCTCCGGCGAGACAGGGCAGTGGGGAAGGCCCAACAAGCCGCCGTTAAAAAATCAATGTTACAAATAATGAAGAAGCTAATACGGACCGGAACAATCGGCAAAGACCTAGACGACGAGTTAAGGACTACGATTGGAAACTCGGAACATGGAACTGCAAATCGCTCCGCTTCCATGGCTGCGATAGAATAATCTATGACGAACTTCAACCACGTAACTTCGAAGTCGTACCACTGCAGGAGGTTTGCTGGACAGGACAGAAGGTATGGAAAAGCGGGCATCGAGCGGCTACTTTCTACCAGAGCTGTGGTACCACAAACGAGCTGGGCACCGGCTTTGTAATGCTGGGCAAAATGCGTCAACGCGTGATTGGATGGTTTCCGATCAACGCTAGAATGTGCAAGCTGAGGATCAAGGGTCGATTCTTCAAATATAGCACCATCAACGTACACTGTTCACACGACGGGAGCTCCGATGACGAAAAAGAAGCGTTCTACGCGCAGCTAGAGCAAGTGTATGATGGCTGCCCGCAGTGGGGCGTAAAAGTTGTCATTTGTGACATGGTAGGACGGGAGGCAATGTACAGTCCGGTAATAGGGCCTAACAGCCTACATACCGTATCGAACGATAATGATTGATAACGATAATGAACGATTCTTCCCCCGTAAAGACATCCACAAAGCCACTTGGAGGTCACCTGACCAACGAACAGAGAATCAAATCGACCATGTTCTAATCGACGGAAATTTTTTCTCCGATATCATCAACGTTCGCACTTACCGCAGTGCGAATATAGACTCGAACCACTACCTAGTTGCAGTATGTATGCGCTCAAAACTCTCGACGGTGTACAACACACGTCGAATTCGGACGCCACGACCTAACATTGAGCTACTACGGGAATCCGGAGTTGCCCAGGAATACGCGCAACAGCTAGAAGCAGTAACTAGAAATTAGAAGACGAATTAGTATCTTCCATATTCCACCTTCTATCGCTTACTTCGACAGATACGCGTATTATCGACTGGCAGATTTTGCAGACGTCTGTACTAATAACTCGACTTTTTTTTAAGTCGAGTTATTAGTACTGAGACACTGAAGAAGTCTGCACATTGTAGTCGAAATACGCGTATCTGTCGAAGATAAGCAAAGGTAGTTGGAATTTAATGGAAAATACTATTTTTTCTTCTATTTTCTAGTTACAGGTATTCCACTAAACAACTCAAACGCTCTAGGATTCAGCTAGAAGCAGCCCTACCAACGGAAGAGCAGCTTGGCGCTGCTACTCTTGAGGATGGCTGGAGAAATATTCGAACCACCATTGGTAGCACTGCATTAGTGACACTAGGTACTTCTGCACCGAATCGAAAACATGACTGGTTTGATGGCGAATGCAAGCAGTTAGTAGAGGAGAAGAATGCAGCACGGGCGGGAATGCTGCAACACCGTACGAGAACGAATGTGGAACGGTTTAGACAGGCATGGAACAGACAAAATTCTATTCTTCGAAGGAAAAAGCGCCAGAGGGAAGATCGAGACCGCGAAGAAATGGAAGCACTGTACCGTGCTAACGACACACGCAAACTCTATGAGAAGTTGAACAGCTCGCGCAAAGACTACACGTACCACCAGCTGATACGTGCAGAGACCTGGATGGCAACCTTCTCACAGGAGAGTGTGAGGTGATTGAGTAATTACCAAGATTTGGGAGGAGGAATGTTTACCGGAGGATTGGTTGGAGGGAATTGTGTGTCCCATCTATAAAAAGAGCGACAAGCTGGATTTCCGGAAAAACTGACGCGGTTGATCAAAGCAACGATGGATCGAGTGATGAGTGTCGTCCGAGTATCAGGGACGCTCTCGAGTCCCTTCGAATCTCGGAGAGGGTTACGGCAAGGTGATGGATTGTCGTGTTTGTTGTTTAACATTGCACTGGAGGGTGTGATTCGAAGAGCTGGGATAGACACGAGTGGCACGATCTTCAGGAAGTCTGTCCAACTATTTGGCTTCGCCGACGACGTTGATATCGTAGCACGAAACTTTGAGACGATGGCGGAAACGTTAATCAGACTTAAGGCTGAAGCTGGTAGGATTGGGCTTGTGATTAATGCGTTGAAAACAAAATACATGAAGGGAAGAGGCTCACGAAAATACAATTTTAGCCTCCTAGCACGAGTTCAGATCGACGGTGATGAAATCAAGGTAGTAGACGAGTTCGTGTATCTGGGTTCATTGGTGACCGCCGATAACGACACCAGCAGAGAAATAAAAAAGGCGCATTATGGCTGGCAATCGTGCCTACTTTGGACTCCGAAGGACGCTAAGATCGAACAAAGTTCGCCGAACCACTAAGTCATTACAAGACATTAATTAGACCGGTAGTTCTCTACGGCCACGAAACATGGACATTGCTAGTGGAGGACCAACGCGCCCTCGGAGTCTTTGAACGGTCCCATCGTACATATCGCAAAAATCGGTCAACTACGATGGGCTGGGCATGTCGCAAGAATGTCGGATGACAGCCCTATGAAAATGGTTCTCGAAAACGAACCGACAGGTACAAGAAGAAGAGGCGCGCAACGAGCAAGGTGGATCGATCAAGTAGAAGGCAACCTGCGGACCCTCCGCAGACAGCGAGGCTGGCGAGTGACAGCCATGGACAGAAAAGAATGGAGACAACTTCTGTGTACAGCAGACGCCACGCCGGCCTTTGTCTGATTGGTAAGGTCAGTATGGTAACTTGATGGTGAATGGTTGTCATAAGAGTGGATTTGGTGTCCTGTTTCTGAGCAGAAAACCATAGGTTAAAACTCAAGGCATGACTAAGTTAATCAAAATACTTTGTATAGGATTCAAAAAACCTCAAACCTCCAATTATGGCCAAACGATTTCATCTGGATCATTTATGTAGTATCGAATTGTCCAAAGTAAGTTGTGGTGGTCGAATTTGTTTGTCATAAAATTAAGTTTGGTGGCCAAATGGTTTCCGTTCTCGCTAAAGGAATAGACAAGCTTGAGATTAACCCAAGTTTTTTTTTTCTTATCAAAAGATCACATTACTATGAAAAAGCAAATAACTAAGAAGTAAGACACTTCATTAATTTTTCGAACATAGTTAAACGATTGGAAAACTAGGAAAATTTATATTAACGCTTCACTTGATCACTCATTAAAAACTTGAAAAAATTCAAACACGTTATCAAACTGTCACTCATCAACTGTAAACGCGAGCAAATTCTTTCAAATTTTACTAGAAAAACCTTATCCTTTGACAGATATGCATGTTTCGTCTATCTTCAGTGTCGAATTTTCGGAAGTTGCTCGCATTTGCTAGTGATAGTTTGAAAAAGTGGCACATTACTTTTCTATAGTTTTTTTAAATTAATGTCATGAAAATATTGCTACTATGGTAGTTGTTGAGAACCTAGTTTCCAAGTTTCTCCGGGATACATGCATACTTTCGGAATATTCGCAAATTATTGGTGGAGTATACTTAAAGTGTGTGATTATGGAATTTTCAGTGGTAGTTAATTTAAATAAATTTTAGGCAGGGAGATTCAAAGGGATGACTTACTCTCCTCCAGGTGTCTTGGAATATGAATAACTAGTACAAGAGGCCGGTTTCAATTTTCAAATTTGACAGTTAGTTAGTAAAATTGCGGCCTAATGTTGCGATCGCTAAACCCCTGATGTAAGAAAAATGTAGTCTGAATGAATAGACACTTGATGTTGATACGTATTCTATTTCAAACTTCAGTTAAAACCTAGCGCATGTTTTATCTCATGGTAATGTACCTGATCACTTCATTTCGCTAGAAGTCTTCCGAATCCGGGCATATTTCAAAGCCTTTTATCGAAGTTGTAGTGCTGTTGAACATACATCACATCTAATTTACATAATACTGCCAAGAATGCTCGCTTCAGGTCAAGCCATGCAAATTACCTCCCGCAATCACAAACAACCATTTGCCAACTACGTTGATAGCATTATTCCAAATCCTACGCGCAACGCTCATAACAAACTAGTTTCTGTTTTTTGACTGTGATATGATAATTGGAATACGCGAACGAAATGGTTTGTTCAGTTGACTTTAATTAGCCAAGATGGCTTAATTGCGACCACCATACAGCATGTCTCGATTACACGTTGGAATTCCAGTGATTATCCAGTCGTATAAGTAGAATGCAACTATTCATTCTTGGAAAAAAAAAAAAACATAAACCTGAAACAATGGCAAAACCACCGTCCTACCCATATTTTGCATGACTTGCGAATTAATTCATTCTAGCCATAGAACGGTACATTAGATTATCGCAACGTTGGACGGCGCAACAATCTTGCAAATAACTAATTTAAATTTACTTCACAATTCGATGGCAGCAATAACATACAACGACAGTTCCCATGAATCACCGCCGGTTTGGAATTGAAAAGCAGCGAAATTTATTGTCTCTTTGATTCCTTTCCAAGCTGGCGAACGTGCGCCACGTGATACAAGTCGGAAATTTGAGACACCATACTTGCATACTTGTTTTGATTGAAACAAACGGGAATTAACGGTCCGCGAGAATCGCAAACTTTGGCGAAATTCGATTCTGGATCATGTTTGATGGAACTTGTTCAAATGGGAACCATGCACTTTTGTGACGAAACACATCATTCGCGTCAGCTTGGATTGATCTATTGTTCGGTAATTTGCGCGGCACTGTGAGAGATAATAAACGGGAACCGGTCATGCGATCGGGACAATACATGTATTGCAATTTTCGGCAATGTCAAAATTGCCTATCTGCTAGCCACCCTCGCTGGGTGCGGTATTGGCGTAGGAATTTGTTTCGGCGCTGCGGAATCATATTTCACGGTGGATTTATTCGTTTCGACGAACAGCAAATTTGGTTTCCATGTCCGCTGACCTACTACTGCCTGTTACATTGACACCGACGACGACGGGCGGCTGTTTGGATTGCATAAAAGGTACATTTTGCAAGTTATACAATTTCGTCGGATGTTACCGTTTGGCCATATCTCACATTCTAGTATGACTGCTGACTGTGGTAGTATATACGAGGGCGATGCGTAATTCTTCCCGTTCGTTCATCGAACTGGAATTTAGTTTGCTGTCGGAAAATCGAAACTGTTCAACTGAAAAGTTATAACTAGTTGAAGTATGTATTTTGAATCAGGGCCCGGCAAAGTCATCGTCAATTGATAATTGTTCACCATCAATATCAAACGAAAATCAAGCTCTTTCTTTTCGAGCATATCCCATATCATAATCTGTAGTACCGTAAAACGGGGTGACTTCGGGGAGATCACTTTTTGAACTATTTCTTGAAATTTTCTATGATAATTATCTTTAAAATTTTGTTTTACATTTTTAAAACCAGTACTGGTATCTGTAGTATAACACTACACAGACATTTTAAAAATTTATTATGTCAGATGATCTTTAAAAAAATTGTTTAATTCCCGCGGCCAATTTTCAATAATGGGGTGACTTCGATCAAAATCAATTTTATCCATTTGAAGTGCTTAAATGAATAAAAAAACACCAAATTTTCATGCAAACCGTTTGATGCAGATGTCTCCCGAATAGCACAGGGGTGGAGCATTCCCCAAAGGGAACGTTCATTAATTATGTCACGCAAAAAAGGACCATTTTCAAAACCCTCCCCCTTTGTCATGTTTTTTTTATGGACCTTAAATTTTGTGTAAATTAAATTGTCGAAATAAATGTTTCACACCTTTTCTCCAACACAGAACAAAACAAAACAAACTCTTTGACATATTGGAAGGTAGTGCAACACTTCGAGAAGGTTGTCGCGTTTATTCGTTTGCTCTTAATTTTCGATCAAAACGTTTTTTTTTTTATTCATTAATTTGTTTATGTATACAAAATTAATATTTTTTCGATTAGCTTAGAGAGACGAATGTTTAAGTAATCTGAAAATGTGATTGTCGATTTTTTTAAAAACATTTTATTGCATGAATATAGGATTGTTGTTGGGCTTGGTAAAAAGTACCATAAGGAGCATTTTTTAAAAATATTTTTTTTTATAGCGAAGGAAATAGAGAAATGCTAAAAACAAAATGCATTTATATACCCTAATAAATGCTGAATATATATGGTTCAAAGCTTAAAAAATGCAGGCACTTGGAGAAGGATAATTTTAAATTCAATAAATATCGGACTTGGCGGTCGAAGTCACCCCGGTCTACGGTACCACTTTCGATCTGTTTTCAAGCTGTTGCTGTTTTTGCTTGCTTCGTGTTCAGTTAATTTTTCACAGTTAAATGAAGTGACCACCTTATTGTAATGAAGTAGGTAGACAGAATAGAGAAACCGTAGCTTCGGATCACTGCATGATTTGATCTTTCAAAAACATCCTTTTTTTATATCAGTTTAGGGTGGTTGTACAAAAAAGTGACACATAATATTAGTGTCAATATTGGCCCGGATTTCAACCGTTCGTAGAATTTCGAAATTTTAACCTAGAGTCGAAAGGTTCTGCTACAAAGAGAATTGGCATATTCAGCAAAGTTTCTCAATGCGCTACGAATCGTCTTTTGATATTATCATTAGTTCTAAATGGCACTACAGAAGCGGCGCTGCAGTCTATCTTTGCCAAATGAGGCTCTACAGAGCTACCGTCTTCGGAAAAGTTGATTTGAATATAAAATGTAGTCATTTTACATTACCATGTTAGTTCCACATTTTGCCGCAGAGATGGCGCTGCAGTCTATCTTTGTCAAATTAGGCTTTGGAGAGTTGCCGTTATCGGTAAAGTTGTTGCGAATGTAAAATGTAGTCACTTGAGATTATCAAATTAGTTCCAAATTGCGCCGCAAAGATGATGCTACAGTCTATCTTTGCCAAATGAGGTTCTAGAGAGTTGCCGTCTTGAGCAAAGTTTCTCGATATGCCATTTGTCGTCTTTTGGCATTATAATATTGATTCCAGATCTTGCCACTAGAAAACGCTGCAGTCTATCTTTGCTAAGTGAAGCTCTAGAAAGATGCCGTCTTGAATAAGGTTTCCCAGTATGTCAAATGTCGTTTTTATAGTTCCAGATCTTACCGCAGCGATTGCACTCCAGTCAATATTTGTCAAATGAAGCTCAAGAGAACTATCGTCTTCGGCAAAGTCTCTCAGTATGTAGTTTTTCGTCTTTTGTCATTATTATATTAAATCCAGATTTTGCCGACAGCCAGGTATTGAAGCTTCAGAGTGCTGCCGTCTCCGGATTTTTTTTTTAAGTATCCCATTCATCGTCTTTTGACGGCATCAGATTAGTTCCAGTACGGAAAACACAAATGACTGGATTTTGTATACTGAACAACTAGAGCTTCATTTGACATCGATGACGCACTGTATCTGCGGTGAGACTGTTCATAAACCACGTAGACCGAAATTTGACACTTTCAAACCCCCCCTCCCCCATCGTAGACTTTCGTAGACTTATTCCAACCCCCCCCCCCCCCCCTCCTTAAAGTCTACGTAGACATAATCAATTTTTTTTTTAATTTATGGAAAATGTTCTACAATATGTGGCTGTGGCGGTTTGAGGAAAGGTTCATGAAATAAAACTCAAACAATCAGGTTATTCAGTTATTCATTTTTATTTTGTTTCATAAAAATATTGCAAAATAAAAAATTACAACAATCAATTATGCAAATGCTAAAGATGCCCACACAATGGCTGCTTAAACCAATAATTAAAGTTCATCAGCGGAAGCTAACGGAAGAATTCTGGTGGAAGTGTTTCTTGGATGTCAAGTCCAATGATTTCGACAAAACGTGATTCTATCCATAGAACTTCCGTAGCTCCGTTCTCGTCAACATCACAAATAATTTCTTCCTGACGTTGCTACAGAATCTTGAGTGGCCTTATTTTCTTCGACAAAATATCTGCCTTGTGGATGCTTTTGCGTTGATCTGCGTTCACTTTTGTCGCGAAACGCAGTCTACAATAAAAGCATATGCGGATATGTTTGTTTTCACTTTAGATATCAAGTTCGGTTTGTCTTCTTTGAAAGTTTTCCAAAGCAAGTTGACGTCTTCCCAGACCTCTTAATGAATTTTTTACTTTGTCCCACATGCGCTAAAACTCTCTACTAGTTAAATGTTTGTCAAATGGGAGCAAGTTAACTATCAAATATCATCTCATTCACGTATAAATAAAAATACTCAATGCCCTAGTAGCACATTTGTTGCAAATAAGTCAAAGTAACTGCAATGTGCCTCAATTAAGTCACAATCAAGTTTCTGCAACCAATTATGACAGAGATGTGTTGCTTGGGTGGTTGACATCATAAACTTACTATTGAGTTGGTACCATGCATTCGAGCTATCGATGTTTTAAAAAACGAATAAAGAAACACAACCAACACGCTTAAATTACTGTCTCTTGTTATCCCTTTTTCCTCTCGAAAAGATAATTAGAGACAGTAATTTTAGCGTGTAGCATTAAACCCTGTTCACATTGCAACCTACATTACGATCTTGATATCAAATGCCACGCAAATTATTTTTTGTGAAATTAAAGCCTGTAAACGTTTATTTCGGAAACTTTTATTACTGTGTAGATTTTGAATTATTTCACGGATCGCTAAAACGTTTCACTCATGTGACAGCTGAAACTCTTCACTTTATTTCGTGGTACAACATGTTTGCATTCTTGTGACATTCAGTAAAATGGCGTCGAATCAAGTGGAAGTGCGCAAACGCATTAACCGTAAACTAAAATGACCGAAAAGAACCGTGTTTTGTGTTTGTCAATCATTTGATCAGCGCTTGACTTTGGATGGGAAGGTTGGAAGTGGAACAAATCGAAAAGTATGCCCCCGACAAATAAATATGAAGGTGGTAGCCATTATTCCGAAAAATCCCAATCTTTCTGCACGAAATGTGGCGGGGAATCATTCGTACAAAAAGTGATGCAGGGGCAAGGACGGAAGCCGTACAAAGTGAAAAAGGTGCCCAACTGTTATGACATGCAAAATTTCACTGCAAAAAGTCGTGTTAAGGTGCTTGACACCAATATTTTACAAACATTTTCTTGTATCACAATGGACGACGAAACATACGTACTCGAAGCCTTTAAATAGCTTCAGGGTCTGGCTTTTTATACCGCAATGCAAAGGAACGCCGTTGCCAAGTATTTCCGGTCAAAGAAGCTGTCCAAATTCTCGAAGAAGTATTTGATTTGGCAGGCCATATGTAATTGTGGTTGAAAATCTATGTTGTGTACGAGAAAAATGTATGCAAAAGCGGTTGCTATTGTTTATCAGTAACCACGTTGCTATTGTTTATCTGTTTTGTCACTATGCGAAATCCGTCCAGGAATGGTATAAGGTACAAGGGGTCGAATACGTGCCAAAAACAGCCAATCCACCAAACTGTCCAGAACTTCGCCCAATAGAGAAGTACTCGGCGCTAGTTAAGCGGAAACTCTTCGAAACTAAGAAGAAAGCAAATGGCACCGATGATTCCAAGAGAAGATGGAGAATTGTTGAGGCAGGCGTTTCCGAGGATACCGTACGGAACCTGATCGCGGGTGTGCCACAGGAAGTTCGAGAATTTAACAGAAAGAAGGATTAACATCTTAATCAACTATTTCTTATGTAGATATAAATCTATTTTTGTGAAATAAACAATCGGTATTTTGAATAATGCGTAAATTTTGTTTTGCTGATATTAATTTGGTATCCAAAATTTAACGTAGACAGTCTGGTCGATGCTTTGAAAATGACGTGTTTTGATTTTGCTGCGTTATTTTCGCGGAAATAAAATTTAAAATTATTCCTTTTTTCAACTAAAGTAAATAGTGTAATTATAGTTCTTCGAGTAATTTGCGTAGGACTTTGTGAATGGAATCCCTCTCATAGTGTGTTATGGTCGTATTTCGGTAGATAGATTGTGCGTCGGTAGTTTTTTCCCCATTTTTTTGATTTTAAGTGCCCCGCTCCCGCATCCGGACGAACTTTCCAACATCAGAAAAGGAACATTGGTGAGGTCGTTTTATATTATCAAAAATATAACTTAACTTTATACACGCCAGGATCAAGAATGTCCATTTTTGATTCTGGAAGTGTGAAAACTCTTCACAAATCCATTTGATATGCGAAGATTTTCATGCGGGGCTTATTGTATATGAAGATGACCTCAGAATGTACGTGTAGGAACAGGCATTCTTGAAATGGGTCGTTGGATTTTCAATAGAGCTGTCACCTTCAATCTCCAGGGCTAAAAATGTTTGCACATAGTGATAACATCTAAATTACTGAAAAAATGCAGACAAGTTTCTTCCATAAAAGCACTGCCGGTCAGTGGGAGTTTGATTGCAAAACAACACACACACACACACACACACATACACACACACACACACACACACACACACACACACACACATATATATATACATATACACACACACACACAAAATTTAACGTAGACAGTCTTTAGATGCATAGATGCTAATATGAAGATAGTCTATATCAAGTAACATAGGTTGTAGTGTGAACGGGATTTTATGCTCCTTAATAATTAGCTGCCATATTATACTGATTTGATGTATTGCTTCACATTTTACAAAGTTCAGGGCTCGAAACTGTGTGCAGTGCATCTTTAAGCAAATTTCTTGAAACTGGAACATATTAGCAATTAAGCTCAATCCAGGACTAAGATAACCTAGACTCATAGAATACATAAATTAGATTTAGAACGCAACCAGTAAAATCCAAAATGTGTACGTTTATTCGTATCATTAACATGTTGAAAATAAACATAATATGCTTATAATTTCAAACATCGATGTCACTTCCCATGTAGCACACTACGACCTTTATTAGCTGTAGTGACTTGCTTATAACTTAGCAAGTCATATATCTGATTCTCAACCGAATGGCAAAAAGTGTGCTACTAGGGTTGGTTTTAAACATAGAATATGTTTGAAAGGAAGCAAGTTTATGTTTGTGCCCAAAATAAACTAATTTTATGTTTGGGTTTATCTGGAATATGTTTGTTATGACGGTATTTTTCTCTGCGTGGAGTGTTTGCTGTCGGACATTTTTTGTAGAGAAAAAAAATGTCTACGTAGACTTTTGGTATATCCCCCCCTCCCCCATCGTAGACAAACGTAGACTTTTTCAAAACCCCTCCCCCCCTTAATTGTCTACGTGGTTTATGAACAGCCAGAGATGCCAATGTTCCTGATTTTTCAGGATTTTCCAGACTTTTTAGCATTTTGCCTGAAATCCTGACAAGCACAAATTTTTTCCAGATTTTGATAAAAAATCCCGCAGTTTTCCTGATTTTCGTAATTATTATCAATCCAAATTAATTTTAAAGCGAAACAAATAAACTAATCAAAGTAAGGGAGTTCCTGCCAAAGCTTTTACTGAGTTGGCTACCCGGAATAGAATTGTCCAAAAATCATCCAATAAAAAATCTATTCTGACCCGGTCTTCTACCAAAACGATACATCTTAAACTTCGCGGTTTACTTTTTTAGTTTTTAATATCACTCTCTCGCAGGTCTCAAACAGTTAGTTAAGGTAAGCTTTCGCAAAATAAAAAAATACAACTCAGCGTCAACATTAGATTAGGGCGAATCTGCTTTTATAAACAATGGCTTTCGTAGTTTTCGTAGTCTAGAACAAAAGGGCACAAATACAAATTAAGCACTCCTTAAGGAAGACGAGCATTGTCTCTATCCGCTGATATATTCAATTTGAAGGAATTGTATTCAACTTCCGATAAATTAGCAGACAAAGTCTTTGTTTACATAAGCAGATTCGCCCTAATCAATTGTTGGCACTGAACTATACCATTTTTGAAACTGAAAGAGATAAATATATGTTATGTAAGTTTTTTGGTTTTAAATAAACGGTATTTTTATTAACATCAGTTTTTTACACATAAAATGACAATCCTGATTTTATCCTGATTTTTATTTCATATAATTCCTGACTTTGTAAGAATATACTTGGCAACGCTGTGAACAGCCCCTATCTGAGAACATGATAATGTCAGAAAACGACATATTACAAACCGAATAACTAAGAAGGCAACTCTCACAAGCTTCAATTGACAATCATAGACTACAGCTCCATATATGTATGTTGAAAGATCTGGAGCTAATATGATTACGACAAATATCACAATGGGAAACTGGCAGCGAAGATGGCAACTCTCTCGAGTTTCATTTGTCAAAGATAGACTGCAGTGCCATCTGAGCTGAAAGATCTGGAACTAATATGATTACGTCGAAAGACGACAATTGTCACAACGAGAAACTTTGCCTAAGAAGTTTATTGAATATAAGCTATCCACATACATTTGCGTTGTACGCATGTATTTGTGATGGTTTTTTATGCTCTGAACACTGCATGCTGTGCGTTTGACTGTCAGCTTTCTTTTGTTTACTTGTTTGTGCGGTTCAAATTCTGCGTTTTCAAAATGTCGCGTATTGAAAAGGAAGTGAAAATTAAGGTTCTGGACACATGGCTAAGTGAGAAGGGTATTACTATGCGAAAATTGGCGAAGCGGTTTGGAATTCATCATGCGAGTGTTAAAACCATCATTAATAAGTTTGGGGAACACTATTCTTTGGATGAGCTACCAGGAAGAGGCAGAAAACCCGGTTCTTCCAACCCGAAACTGGAGCAGAAAGTGGTATCTCTAATCATGAAGAACAAATCAATGTCAATACGTGATTTGGCCAAAAAAGCAGGAACGAGTGTCGGAATGATCCAGCGTATCAAAAGGCGAAACCACCTGAAGACCTACAAGAAGCAGAAAATCTCGAAACAAAGTGCAGAACAGAAGAAGCGAGCAGCAACAAGGGCCCGGAAATTGTATTCGCGTCTTTTGCAGCGTCCGGATGCATGCGTTTTGATGGACGATGAGACCTATGTAAAGGAGGACTCAAAAACCCTTCAGGTCCACAATACTTTACTGCCGTCGTTGGGGAGGATGTGAGCGATGCGGACAGGTCGATTCAAGTGGAGAAATTCGGTCGAAAGGTACTGGTATGGCAAGCAATATGTTCCTGTGGTTTGAAGTCAACCATTTTTTACACTACCGGAACTATAAATGCGGAAATCTATCGATCTGAGTGTCTCCAGAAGAGATTGTTGCCTTTATATAAGAAGCATAGTACACCTCCACTGTTTTGGCCGGATTTAGCGTCGGCTCACTATGCCAAAACCACTCTCAATTGGCTTGCGGAAAAGGGTATAGATTTCGTTGAGAAAAATATCAATCCACCAAATTGCCCTCAGCTTCGACCCATCGAACGTTACTGGGCAATCGTGAAGAGGGTCTTCAAGAAGACTGGTAAGGCAGCTGGGAACATGCAGGAGTTCAAAAAAATTTGGGCTCAAGCGTCCAAAAAATGCGATGCAACACTTGTCCGGAACTTGATGAAGAGCATTCGATCCAAAGTTCGAAAATTCGTGAAGGAATAACTTAAATTTCATCCGGTCTTCATTATGTTCAAGTTTAACCTCGTACAATAAAGGATCAATTTTTTGTATGAATAAAATATCGGTTTTCAACATAATTTGAAAGAAAGTTTGTGGATAGCTTATTTTCGATACACTTCTTAGAAGATTCTATTTCAATTAACGATTTAGCTTTGACTGTCAGACGCTCGAGCTTAACAATTTTCTCAAGAGCGGCTCCAACAAGTCCTGTCAATTCGGCAAAAAGAAACGAAGTGATCGGAGATTCGATCTGGGAAACGACCCGACCATTGCTGCAGACGTGAAGATAATATTCAGCTTTGGTCTCAGCATCTTATAGTGTACCGCACAACACCGACGAAATTCGGGTGACTTTTATTCAGCTTTCTTTCTTCCTGCTTCCTGACTTCGTCAAAAATCTTCTCAAATAGAGCAACATTTGTAGTGCTCGTCCAGCGCCTCGAACTCCTGCAAGTTCCATGAACTTCTAAGATATGCTGTATACTTCTCGCAAGTTTCATGAAATTCTGAGAAGTTTTCGGAACCTCAGGAAGATCCGCAAACTTTTAAAAACCTACATGAGTTTCTGGACAGTGTTTTGAGTTTATGGTAAGTTCTCTACTTTCTGGAAAGTTGCTTGAACTTTTTGGAAATTCAATGAACATCTTGAGTAGTTTTATGAATTTCTTACCCAAACAAATCTGATAAGTTTTCTGAACTTCTGGAAACCTTCCTGAATTACTGGAGAGTTGCCTGAACATCTGTGAACAACCCATTACTTTTGGTGAAGTTCCCTGAATTCAAGTGAAGCTCCCTGAATTAATGGGAAATTTCCTAAATTTCTAGGAAACAATCTAAATTTCAGAGAAGTTGCCTGAACTTATAGAAAGAACCCTTAACTTCTAGGATTTTCTGGAAATTTCCCTGATTTTTTCGGATGTTCCCTTAACATCAGGGAGAATAGCAAAACCTCGGGAAGGTTTCCGGATTTTCTAAGAAGTATACCGAGCTTCTGATAAGTTCCCTGAGTTTCTAAGAAGTTCACTGAGTTTATACGATTTATTTTCTAATTTTCAGGAAGCATTTTCGTTCATTCGTTGGGAGACGCAAATACTGGGGGCCGTAAGCCTTCAGGATAGATTTGCAAAAAATTCTCAAGGTCACCAACCCTCAAGTTTTTGTCGAGAGAACTAGCTCAGAAGCCGTACGCCAACATCCGTTAGGTTGCAGTGTACCTTTGTAACGGACTCAGGTCAGCATCGCAACAGCTGCAAAAAGTCATCAGTTGACTCTAGTTGTCGCATAATGTCCAAGAACATCACCCTTTGCATGTTGAAACGACGATGTACTTCTTGTCATAGGTGTGTGTGTCGCTAAGTAGTCATGGAACAGCTTCAGATTACCGAAACGGCAATAACGGTCGATACTGGGGCGTCTTCCAGGACGTGACCCTCTCGATTTCGACTCATGTTTTTCCGCTGCCAAATTGAAAATCAGCATTATCTAATATCAGTAAAAAAGTGTGCGGAAAATCTCCGGTCTTGGAAAAAAACAAAACTTCTGATCTGTGGATGTTGAATCATCGGCAGGATGATAGGTGTTGGTGGGTTTAGTAACAAGAAATACAACATCGGTGCGAGGAACGCAAAGTTGGTCATTTTAGCTGGATCTATTCAAGTTTGCTGATGCAAATCAAGTATAAAGTTGTTCCAAAAATAGACCACCGCTGAAGATTCCCTAAGCGGTACGTTTTGAACAGGCTGAACAAAACTAGCAGAAAATGATCCACATCCAAATCTGTTTGTCTTAGTCCTTCCTTGAAGGAAATCTGTATGACGTGCATAGCCGCAGCTACCGATGTTTAGGACTTCAAACCCACTCGCTGATCCCTGATTTCCTCAGTCAATTTTTTGAACGCCTTCCATTTGACAACCGGTCCATCCATATAGCAATGAGCTATCTTCTTCAGCAATGCTGGATTTGCAGAAAAATACTGTTTCATTCCGTTAGTGAGATCGTTAGGCTAAGTAAACGACAAAAACGCTACTCAAATCGTTTAAAAAACGTGTGAGTATGATTCCTTCCATATGGAAAAAAATCCCGATGGTTTTTTAAATTCCCGACTTTTCACCGCATTTTCGCCCGATGGTTTTGGCTTCCCGCATTTTTCCCGCATTTCCCGATTTTTGCGAGTCTGTGGCCACCCTGCAATTCCATGGAATCGCGGGCAGATCAATAGCTATTTCAAGAATCACAGTCATTGTCATTGAAATGATGCAATGCAATAATCAGCTTGATATTATTGGAAAAAAAGCGATGCACGCTCCATTTCACTGAAACCAATAATGCGTTGCAATGTTAGGAACACATCATTGCAAAACCATAGTCTTTTTACTTGGCATTTCGAGCGGCATTACCTACCATAGTTTGCATGTTACCTGCTCTCAACTGTGATTACAATCACTACACTACAGTTGAGAAATTTACCTTCACGAAAATGAAATCCTATACCAGAGCGGAAATTGAACCCAGTCACCTCCTGCGTTGTCTCGATTAAGTTATGCTTAAACTAAGCCAAGGAAGCCCCCAACGTCAACAAGCGCAATTATTCAAGCGTTCTATTTCAAGACCCACTTTAATCTACCCAGTGTTACCATCGACAAGTTTATCACTTTTTCCACTTACTGCTCACTCATCCATGCGACCGCACCGGAGAACCGAACCAGCTGGTGGGAAAGTAATTAAAATAGTCGATTACTCAGCGCAAGTCATCCCCTTCCCGGGGCAGATGATAAGCCACAGTGGGATGGAGCTGATGGCAATAATGGAATCGTTTCATCCGTCCGCTCAGGTGCCGGATTGCCAAACACACAACACACACATATATATGAACACAGATAGCCTCTGTTATCACATCACTTCCGTATGCCCGGTCGTTCATAACGTGACGACACAACACATGTGGTTTTTTCCCTGACACGTTTGATTGTTTCATCGACGAGCGCGAATGTTTACAATGCTGTCCTACATGAATAGCTTGGTCATACTAGAGTTAGGTTGCGTTATCAACGGTCGCCAACCAATTAGTATTGATTTACAATTTAGAGCGATAACAAACGAAACCGAGTGAACTAAGACCATTGGTTTGGTTTGCTTAATTGAGGGTTAATCAAAATTTGCGGAGTACTTTTCACGAATTTTCGATTTCCCTGCCCTCGGTTCAGAAAGCCTTCTCTGCTATCTTCCCTATCCCATGACCGCGAGCAATACCATGCGTCATATGCATCGTTGAACCGGATCTGCAACACTGATTCAAGCTCTTCAAAAGCAGAAACACCATGATAACCACTCGGAGATCGTGAAGGAGTTTGAATACGGACCGTGGGGTTCTCGCAAAGGGGTTTTAGACGCTTCAGAGGTTGTAAGTGATCTAAAAAACACGGAGAAAAACAGATAATTGTAATCTATTTTGATCCCATATCACTGTATTTTGCTTCTATATTCAATAAAATTAAAGAGAAAATAAAGAACGATATAATGCTTTCAGCACGATTTTCTAAAATAAGGTAAGCAATGAAAAATGTACTAAATATTCATTCTATAACGGGGAAAGGGAGGGACCATCAGGGCACCCAAGTGAAACGATTTCGATAGGAAGCATGGAACTGCCTTCTCCCTATTGTTAACATTTCGCAGAACGAGGGCGGACTCTTCAACTCCATCTAATGGGTTTATTCTGTCAATCGAGGTCTCGATTCTCGTGCTGTCATAGTGAACTTAATTTTGTAAGGAGATTCTACTCCCTATGTTCGCGGGTTTCTCGTTAGTGCCTCTGCTTACGGGGCCGCCCAATCATTTTTTACCTTTTATATAGGAGTTTGATGATCACAAACAGCAATAGAGTCCTGATCAAATAGTTTTTCAGATTGTTCTACTGCTATGGAAAGTTACGTTGCTACAATAGATGGTAGAATATTAATATGAATTGAGAATCTGTGCATACCACTGATTATGGATACACCACTGATCAGGTTCTTGGCTATTCCAAGGTTACCAATTCAAGGTATTTGGGTATTTTTTCTCTCCTGTAACTGATTATCGACTGTTACTTTATAAATAATGGAAACAGATAATTTTCTATTTTCTGACGTTCCGGCGTATTATATTTCGCCTTCTTCTAGGGACTACTGTAAAAATGTAATGTGTCGTTATGCTCTTTTTTGTATAATTTGTAATGTAGCTTAGCTTAGCTTGACTGACTGCACGTATCGATGGTTGCTAATCCGTGATTGGTCAGAATCAGTGAAATTGAAGTTGTCTTTTTTGTATAATTTGTAATGTAACTTACATACTAGATTTCTGTTTTTGTCATATTATTTTCTGATTTTACATTAAAACGGCTGTTATTTTTGCACCGGTTTATTTTCTAAAGTTTTTCCTTGTTGCCTGTTTCCTATACCATACTTGATCAACTTCATATGTTTGAAACCCAATTAGCTTTAGGTCCCGTAGAGTAAAATTTTAAGGTAAATATACAGGACCTTAGTATACGGCGGGAGGAGCACGGATGTCATCGCCCACATAGCAATAACGCTGTCATAGCGACGGAAAGGTGGACGACTCAGCCGAGCACCCGTGACCACGTGGACATTGACAACGGTACAACGGAGGCCGGCGACGACGAGGCGACGGAGACGAATGACGAACTCATTGCGATAGCAAAGTCGCTAAAGGTGAACAAAGCGCCGGGACCGGATGGTATTCCAAACCTGGCCATCAAGACGGCTATTTTGTTGGATCCCGAAATGTTCAGGGTGGTGATGCAAAAGTGTCTGGACGAGGACATCTTCCCGGACGCCTGGAAAATTCAGACCCTTGTGTTGCTACCAAAGAAGGGAAGCCACCAGGAGATCTATCAGCATATAGACCTATATGTCTGTTGGATACAGCGGGTAAGGTGCTCGAGAAGGTAATCCGCAACAGATTGACAACATACACGGAGGGTATAGGCTATCGCCGACTCGCTCCAACGCCTTAAGGTTTCTGGGTACCTGTACAAGATTTTTGGAAGTTACTTACTGGTGTATAACACAGAGGCAGGCCAGAAACGTGTCCAGATCACCGCAGGCGTCCCACAAGGTTCGATCCTGGGTCCGGTGTTGTGGAACACGATGTACGATGAGGTACTAAGGCTCGAGTTCCCGATCGGGGTGAAGATAGTCGGGTTCGCGGACGACATCACCCTGGAGATATGTGGTGAATCCATCGAAGGGGTCGAGTTAACGGCCTCGCACTCCATCGGCATTGTGGAGAGATGGATGAGTTCCAGGCAATTGGAGCTAGCCCACCATAAAACTGAGGTCACGGTGGTTAACAATCGGAAATCGGAGCCACATGCGACGATCAGTGCAGGTAACTGCACAATAGAATCGAAGAGGTTCTTGAGGTATCTTGGGGTAATGATCGACGATATGCTGTCCTTTGTCAGCCACGTCGATTAGGCTTGCAAGAAAGCCTCTATGGCTATATCGGCATTATCCCGCATGATGTCGAATAGCTCCGCGGTGCAAGGGAGTAAGCGTAAACTCCTGGCCAGTGTCGCCCTGTCCATACTTAGGTACGCAGGGCCGGCATGATCACCGCCTTGAGTACCAAGAGCTACGTTAGTAAGCTAAAGAGTACGCACAGGCTTATGTGCCTAAGAGTGGTTAGTGCATACCGAACGGTCTGCGTCTTAGCGGGGATGATGCCAACAGGCATTGTCATAAAAGAGAACGTAGAGTGCTCCGAACAACGTGAAACAAGAGGTATTCGGAAGACCACTAGAGCCGCATCTATGGTTAAGTGGCAAAGGGAATGGAACAACTCCACCAAAGGTCGGACCCATCGACTAATCCCGGAATTAACCGGGTGGGTTGGTAGGCGACACGCTGAAATGAACTTTCACTTAACGCCGATATTATGTGGCCACGGCTGTTTTAGACAATACCTGCACAGATTTGCGCATGCACAGTCCTCCGTATGCAGCGTGTGCACGGGAGTTGAGGAAACAGCGGAACATGTGTTCTTCGCATGTCCTCGCTTTGACGGCGCGAGATCCGGCATGATTCTAGTAAGCGGTCACGACACGACTCCGGACAATTTGCTCCAGAAGATGTGCGAGGACCGGGCCGTCTGGGACGCGGTATGCGTAGCAGCCTCCCAGATCGTCCTTGATCTCCAACAAAAATGGCGAAACGACCAAAGGCAGGTCGCAGGGACCACCTAACTAGTAAAGTAAAGTTAGACATAGTGGGTGCTTAAAGCATAATTGCCCCCTCCCCTAGGTAGTACTGAAAGGTGGTTCTGGGGAGGGTTCAGGGCTTAAGGCACGGGTAGGTTTTTAGTGGGTCGAGGAGCTGGCACCCTCATCCCCAAACCGTGAGTTCTTCAGATTCAGATTTTCCATCTCGTCTAAAAACCGCCTTGGGACGATGAACTGAACATTCATCCCTTTCAATTGAAACACATTATCTTCTTTTGGCAGCCACTTCCTAGTCAGCTTCAGCAAATCAATCTTCAAACAAAGATTTTCGACTAAGCTTTTCAAGGCAAATCAATTAAATCGAAGTTGATTCACGGTCGTTCGCCACGTCATATGAAGCAAGCATGAATTTCAATTGAAACACTTCGGCGGTGGCTAGATCGTAAATGAATTTAAACTTACTCACATTTGACAGGAAGTGAATTGGGAGAGAATCGGTGTAGGTAAGATTTATTCACTACACGAAGGCTCATTGAAGTTGAGTGAAATGAATACAAAAGCGATTCATTGTCATTTTAATGCTTCGACGATGTATGGCCCTAACTCTAATTATGTCACCACGGCCAACTGGTCACCATTACACTTACAAAGTCAACAGCTAAAGACCTTGATTAAATATTTGTTTATAATCCATGATAACAAAGTTATACTGGCTGTTTGGGAATATTCGCCCATATTGAGCCACCACCAAACCGGAAAAATGATAATTGAGGCCAAAATGATGTTTTCCTTTGCCAACTTTGCTATCTATTGGGCAATTTATTTTCGGGAATCTACGTGTAATATGCATAATTTACTAAACTATTTTTAACAATTGATTGTGTCTGTCAAGCTGGAGCACATATTGATGCACATCAGCTTCATTATGTTCTAAAACTAGGAAAATTTAAGCGATCACTTCACTCGTTTACTTTTCCCATCTAAATATTACTAGAAAAAGTACCAAATTCCTTCAAATTCCACTAGAAAAAAGCTTATCTTTTGACAGATTGGCCTGTTTCGTCTACAACTTACAGGCTCTTTGCAGTGCTTGTTGAATTCTTTGCGCCATTTTTTTCTCAAATAAACGTTTATCTGGCCTCGACGGACATGTTTTAGTTGTAAGTTGCAGAACGAAATTGTGTCGCGAAAATTTTACGGTTCTTTGCGCAATTATAGAGCTCTAAATAGCTCATCTAGATTTATTTCGGTGTAGTTTCCAAAGAAAAGGCATAGGTATCAATTACTTATTTGGGGACAATAGGCAATACGTTATTACAGTGCAATTATGTATTTCGCCTGGTACTATTTTTTTCAGATAATTTATATCGTGATCCCGACTAATTAAAAAGATTGTAAAATCAGCAAAGTTATTTAGCAGATAAACTGCTTCCAGATATTGTAGAGTATGTTTTAGTGAGAATTTATAACGTGACTCCAACCACATAGAAAGTTCGAAGCTTGAGCAAAGTTTCCAAAAGGGCGCCCGAAAATTAGGGAGTAAGGTTCGAAATTCGGTCACTTTGTGGTGCTGGTGTTCATGTGAAAGAATGTATTTTGTAACAAGTTTATATCATGATCCTAGAAAGTTTGAACCTTTGGCAAAGTTGGTGAACAGAAGGTCAAAGGGCTTCCGGAGCTCCTGAAAAGTTCGAACATTCAATAAAATTGTTCATAAGGTCAAGGGCTTCTAGTAGGTGGAGTCTATGGTTCCGAATTTCATCACTTCACGGCGCGAGTGGGCATGTAAAAGAGTTCACTTTTGAACGAGTTTATTTCCGACGACTAGAAAGTTTGAACCTTCAGCAAACATGTTCAAAAAGCCAATAAGTTCCGGAAAATAGAGAGTACGGTTTGGCAGCCATGCAGAAGAGAGCATTTTTGAACAAGTTTATATCGTGATCCCGAACACCTAGAAAGTTTGAACCTTGAACAAACTTTTTCAGAAGATCAAGGGGTTCCGGAGAGTGGAGAGTATTGTTCGGAATTCAGTCAAAACGTGGAGCTAGTAGACAAGTGAAAGAGACTATTTTTCAACGATTTTATATCGTAACCTCGACTACCTAGAAAATTCGAACAATCAGCAAAGTTGCTCAGAAAGTCAAGAGCTTTCAGAAGCTAGAAAGTATCGTTCGGAATTCGGTGAATACACTCATTTTGTTAATAAAAATTACTACCGTTCAAATACCCTCCGCTCGTTTTCAACTTGTATCTTTCAATTTCAAAGCCTGTCGGAACAATCAATGTTTTCTCTCCATTTCTATTCGTTCTAGCAATAAATTAATGTTCACTCCTAGAGCCTTTCATGTTGTTGGGAAATTATCTACTTCTGACAAAATTCATCAAAAAAAATTGTTAAAAAGATCAAGGACTTTCGAAAAGTACGGAATTCTCTATTAACCTGGCGCTAGTAGGCTTACACCGTGTCCAATATATTCTCATACACTTTTTCCTTGCATTGGTGTCGTGTTTATACAAACGCTTTTAGGTTATGTCCGATTGTTTTCATTCGGTATTTATCTTTTACCAGCGATGAAGGAGTTTCGTGCTGTGGTGATAAAAAATTTTTTGAAAAGAAATAAATTTGGAAAACCTCGGAGTAAAGCGGGATTTTGTGTACCGGGATTTTTGTGACACTTGCTCTTTGGATGACCGGAAGAGACCCGGTCGCACTCGCACGGTGTGGACTGTACGAGTTGTTAAAGTGCTCAGGGAACGGATTAGACGAAAATGACAGCGCTCTGTACGTAAAATGGCCGCAGATCTGAATGTTTCGAGATCGTCAATGCACAATATACTGCAAAATGACCTCGGATTTCAAGCTTTCAAGAAACGTAAGGTTCACGGAGTTTCGGAACCTTCCAAGCAGAAACGACTCGTAAGAGCAAGTCTGCTTTTGTCGCGGCACGGTGGGGAAGAATTTATCTTTTCCGACGAAAAGTTATTCCTCTTGCAACAATCTCACAATGTCCAGAACGACAGATTGTGGGCTCTTTCTTCGAGAACTGTTCCAGAGAGTGATAGGAATATTTCAAGGTTCCAAAGTGCTGCGTCAGTGATGGTTTGGGGAGGAATTTGCAAGCGAGGCAGTAGTAATTTGTTTTCATCAAATGCCGTATAAAACGGAAGTTTTGGAGAAATTTGTCAAGCCATATGTACAAGAGGTGTTTGGAGATGATCACTATGTGTTTCAGCAGGACAGAGCGGCATCGCATACTGCGAATCTCATTCAGGGCTGGTGCCGAGAAAATTTGACCGACTTTTTGGACAGCAATGAATGGTCTCACAGTTCACCAGATCTGAATCCCTTGGATTATTTCGTATGACCACAGGGCGTCTAATATGAACCAATTCAAAACCGTAATCAAACGAATTTGGATCGAAATGCCGGTGGAAGTCGTGCGTGCCGCCTGTGACGGATTCGAAAAACGTCTGGAGATGGTCAAGAAGGTTAAAGGCGGTCTTATTCCAAAACACATGCTGTAGTTGATCAGTATTATATTGCAAAACAATGGGTAAAGTTATCAATAAAATCTGGATTATCGATTTGAAATAAATAGAGTTTTACTTTGTATGAGAATATTTCCTGCGGTGCGCCTCTTCGTACTATAAATCTACGAATCGCAATCTTTTACGCTTCAGAGGATAAGCTTCCCACTACTTCGAGGTGCACAGCTTGTATGGTATGACACGTTACCAGCATTACCCACTTTTTCACTTCGTACCTTCGAACTCGCAACGAGAATCGGCCACAATAGTCTATACCAATGACGGTGAAGGCACGAACAAAGGGAGTTACACGAGCTTCTGACAATGGGCCCATCTTGGGATATCTCGAACTAGCCTTATATACGGAACACCAAAAACACTTTTGCAGTTTTGCGAACAGTGATTTGTAGACTGGGGATATGGAACGTTTGGCCCGATCACAGTTTGAACATTGGAGTTTACATTTCGCTGATGATACCACAAAATCAGCAATTCAGTAGTGGTTGTTCGGTAGAATCACTGGAATTTTGGCCGAGTATGGAGCCTGAGAAGAGTTCCTCAGTCGACCGTCTAATCGGATTATACCATTGTCGTCGAAGAAAGGAGAAAGTTTCCGCAGCGAACTGTCTTTACGTATTTTCTTATTGTGATGCGGCTTGAGCTGCTGATGTTTTTCTAAGTGTTCTTATTTCGTCAAGGTAGGCTTCTGCTTGCACACATTGTCATAAGTTGAATTCCGAATCTTGGATACTCTTTCGTGACAAAATTGGGTAAGCAGGAACTTCAGCAACGAATCGCCTCCTGGTCATAGAGATAAAACGACGGACGTAGCCGATGGTTCTAATCAAGCATTGAAGACTCGAGAACCTCTAGAAATCGACTATGGGTTCCACCGCTGCACTGGGCGCTGTCTTTTGCTGTATTCGATGCTGGAAGCTCCTGTGACGGCCATTCCAATTCCTCCTTGTGAAGAAATTCTGAACCACAAAACCATCTACTGTTCTCTTTCAAGTTTGGCACGTTACCCCATTTGGTCGCTTCGTCCGCGACGTTGAGAAGAGATGGCATCCATCTCCATTCTTCCAATTTCCATGAATCCATGAAAAGACGGTCTTTGAGTCACTCCAGATAATTCGCCAGCAGACTAGTAACGTGTGGCTCTGCTGAATAGACTTCATCAGTCTCGTACCGATGACCGCTGCCTGGAGCTCCAACCGTGGTACGGATAAGGGTTTTAAGGAGGCTACTTTGGTCTTGGACGAAACTAATAGACATCGTACCTGGTGACGGTCCTCAATCTGCAAGTAAGCCACTCAAGAGTAAGCCGCTTCGCTTGTATCTACGAAAATGTGGAGCTGTAGACTCTGAAGACATTTGGGGTTATAATTCGGAAAGAAGCACCGTTGAAGTTTGAGTTCAGGTAGCCGCTGAAGAACTTCACCCCAGCGCCGCCAAGATTCGTGAAGTTTCTCGAAAGTTTCAACCTTGGATGTGTTGTCGTTATTCTTGTACGATTTGGAAAAAACATCGGTTGTGAACTCTCTCGATTCCGGTACCGGTGGCCATAGTCAGCTTCTCCTGGTCCTCGATCCAAATCTGAGTTGCTAAATGAAGCGTCCGAAAATCTGTGTTTAGAGCTGTCTAACTTTTGAAATTATAACCTCATATCGGTGGATAGTGTTCCTCCCAAAAACAGAGGTTAAGAATTGCATTTGCTTTAACGTTTTACCACCTAAGCTATGTCAAGGTCGAACAAACGACAGAGTGTGGTACGACGCATGACAGAGGATTAAAACAATGCTGATTGTCCTCTTTGTACACAACCAAACAATGCTGACCATTGGATGACGTCTGCGAAAGCTGGATCCACTTTTTCTGTGCTGGCGTAGACGAGCGTATACAAGATCACTCGTGTACCTGTGTGAGATGTGCACAACATCCACTGCCGTAATATAGATTGGCTAGATCAGCATCATCTAGCGTACGCCAAACGAGAGCTAGAGCTGCAAAGATTAGCTGAGGAAAAAGCACTTCAAGAAATATTACTTAGAGAAAGGCAGGAAGAAGTAGTACTACATAAGAGAGCAATGGAACAAGAGCAGGAAAATAAAAGGAAAGCGATTGAGGATAAGCTAGCGCTGGAAAAGCAGTTAATTGAGAAGATATTGCAAACAGATCTTGAAGAGGAAGACGACAACCGGAGTATTTGAAGCGTTCGAAGCACAGTACAGAGTTGGATCGAGGGACAGGAGAAGCTGACTATGGCCACCGGTACCGGAATCGAGAGAGTTTTCACCCGTCCCACGTCAACTACTGAAATCTTTTCAAATCGTACGTCTGACACGGACAAGAATAACGGCATATTCGTCAACAGCAACAGTAAGCTATAATGTATAAATGTTGTAAAATTTTAATAGATTTAACAAACTTTTTCGGTATACCTCATATCAAGATTTTGGTGAAATGCTACTATTGCTGCCAACGAACGAAAACACGCTTAACCGCGGATCACTGAACTCTATACTTTAAAACTTAACAATATTTCTTGCATCTTAGGTTAACCGAAAAATGATTGCAGTATTTTTCATTTACATAAATATATACACTATTAAATAAATATTTCATGGGAATGGAAGGGACCATCAGGGCACCCGATTGAAGCACCCTGGATAGGGAGAGTGGAAATGCCACCTCCACATTGCTAACAGTTTGTGAATAGAGAGCTCTTCTCCCCGCCCATTGGGGCATCCTCATGTTAGATGGCTTGCTCTTTTGACCAATTGTTCAATCTTGATGTTGGAGATTCTTTATATCCCTGTGGATACGTATAGGTGATGTTGCCTATCGACCCACCCAACCCGTTTTTGGCCCTTCATACAATGGCATGATTAGGATAATCAGTGGTTATTAAAGCTTGATCAAGTCTAACAGCGAGGAGAGCAGCAGTTTCCGTACTACAATGGGTGGCAGTTCATATCATACATCATAAATCATACTAGGTTGCTAAAGCGACATGTGTCATCTTCCAATTTTTCTAGCTGTTTTAAATAATACTTACTTACTACCGGCAGTGGCCCGGTATTAGGCCGCTGTATGTACATACATCTTTTTTGGATGAACTTAGAAGTCTTTTAGTTACTCTTTTATTATGTGTTATAAATCTTTTAGATAGTCGAGCTGTTGTATTATTTTTTAAGACGTCATTCTTCATTGTGTTTTCCTAGTTCTTTTATTCCATTATGAGGGTACAATCTGAGGCCCCACAGAATGGTGGAGGCCCTAGGAATGCTTTCGATGAACCACATCTTGCTAATAATTCTGCTTTTTCATTACCTTCGACTCTATAGTGCACAGGTTCCCCAAATAGATGCACTGTACTACTTTTAGCCACCTGATGTAGCAATTCAATACATTTCAAGACTAATTTAGAAATACAGGTAAGCAGTAAAGTCAGCTTTTAAGGCAGGTTGACTGTCAGAAAAAATACATACAGGTATTTGCATGTCTATAATTCCGCTGTAAGCAAATCGTAGCACATTCAATAATTGCCTGTATTTCTACTTGAAAGACAGTTGGCCATTTACCCATAGATATTGATATATTGATTCCATTGGATTAATTTTAAATTCCTTAAGAATACTGAGATGACCACTAAGATCTCCATCAACAACCTGTTTTGTTCTTTTTAACCGTAGTTTGCGTAAAGCTTTGGCTGCCTCCCGACGTTTCCTTACAGTGTCCCTACGAAATAACTGACATCGGTTTTCGTAGTCGGCAAAAGGTAAAGGATATTGCTCGGGTAACCGTCTCGTAGAACATATCGCATGCAGGATTCGGAATAAGAATCTAAAAAAAGGCGAAAAGAGTCCTTGCTGCTTTCCAGGCAAACCCGCAGGTGTCAACGCGGACAGTTGCGAAAATGTCAACCGTTTTTGTGCAAAAAGTGAAGACTAAGGTTAGATTGAGATCATTCAAAGCTCAAACATACCCAGATCGTAACGCAAAGCAACAAAAATCGGTCAAAACACGCTCCAGAAAGCTTTATGAACAACTTCTCACAAAATTCCATTGAGCCATGGATGACGAAACATTCAAATATCTCTTGGGAACGGAATTTTACACTTCAACTACTAGTCGGAAAGATGCCCTGAACATCTGAAACGGAAGTATAAAACCAAATTCACTGAAGAAAATCTGTTATGTTATGTTCCAGACTTTCGTAACCACAGGTACCGTAAACGCAAGAATGCCTCAAAAAGCGGCTCTTACCTTTCCTGAGGAAACATGCGACTCAATCTTTATTCTGGCCAGATTTGGCCAACTGTCATGACGCTAAATATAAAATCACTTGGTATCTTGGATTGTAATCCACCAAATTGTTCACAGCACCGCCCGATTGAAATATACTGGGCAATGATCAAGGGAAACCTAAAAAAGCTTGGTGTAGCGGTATCAACTATCCGAGAATTTCTTTCTAAGTGGCTTACTGCTTCGAAGAAAATAGACAAAGACACCGAGCAAAGATTGATGAAAGGAATGAATAAGAAAGTACGCGCAATAGCTTATGGAAAAAAAATCTATATAAATCCATATGCAGTTGTGTTGAGTGTCACATTTATCTATGAAATGAAATTAATAATATGAATCTAAAACATGCTGTTGTTCTTCTAAAATATTTAAGATATTTCCAAAACATTATGAATCCTATTTGGCTATTGTAGTATGATTTGAAAATAAAATAATAAAATAATTAAACAATTAAAGCCATGTTGACGGGCGTATAAGTAGAACGATTGTAATTAGCTATAACTAGGAGAATTTAAAATTATTCTTGTAACACGCTAGGTGCGGCTATCGTTATTCTAAAAACCAAGTGGCTTAAACGCCAAATCCGGAAAAGACCACTTATCGTTTTCTATACCCGTCAAGAAATCCCATCTTCAGGTCAGGTTCTCTATAAAACATCACTCGTTTAGGCGTCAACGAACGATCTAACAAAGTACTTCCGCTATTTGCATCAAGATGGCTCCACCTAAGATAATAACCATTAAATAGATTGAATAGATCCGTTATACTCATGCCAATCATAACAACAATCCCAAATCTACACAATCATGCAATTCCATTGAACGATAGTTTGTTCGCAACAGCTGATCGAAATGTAAACTACCATGAAAACATTTGCTCATGTCAACACCCTCTACGTTTGTGTTGATTTTCCATGCCTTGCTCAACAGGGGGACATACATACATAAAATAAACGCATCAACCGACCTGTCAGTGCACATTATTGTCCAACATCATGTTGTACATCGGCGTGAATGTTTACCAAGAGATCCGCATACCCTTTGTGTGTTGTTTCTGTATGAAAATCTCCATATTGCCGCAAGATACGTGTCCTTCAAATCTTACATGTGATTAAAAACCTGCTTTATATTTTACTGATACCAATATGGTATTTACACACAGCCACACATGCCGCACAAGTATCCGATAAAACTAGTTTTCATTTTTCTTCACCGTTTTAAAATCTCGGGCCCACCTTGAACTTCAAACCGCTATTGCTTGGCACACAGCTTACCTTACCTAAACCAAAACAATCTTCGTTCGTGTAAGCAATGTGCACCAGCCACTACCCGAGAAGTGGCAATTTGGTTCGCCGTGTAGTCCACCGAGTTATTAAAACGCGATTACCGGTATATCTACCTACCCGTGCAGCTGCAGCAGCAGTTGATGAAAAAGCGCATGAATGAACCACTGCTTCGAAGGTGCACTGCGGAGAATTATTGCCGGTGGTCATGACTCCGCAGGTTTGGGTGATTTTTTTGATGGATGGCCCATGGTGTCAGCGGATATGGAGCACGGTGAAATTGCATTGCATGATGGGAGTTCATCTGATGGCAGCTCAGAAATTCACTAGGTTGTGCGTTGTGCCCAGTAAAGGTGGTACCGGTTTGGGGAAAAAAAATCAAAACATAACCAAGCACGTTGGCGTGTGAAAAAATGACGTGTGAGGTAGATTATTTAATAACTGCGAATCGAGAAGTGTGATTTCGTGCAGGAGACTGTATGACTCAGCGGGGTTTAGAGCCAATGGGTGTTGAAAATTGGGGGTCACAACCTGCTAGTTTCTCATCGCTTTTTTGGAATATTAAGGTCTCAGCAGCAGCGCTGTAAATAATCATTTCCACTCAATTACTTTCATTTACCGGTAACTGGTTTCAGGAACTGAGTATTAGAGTGTGTCGTATGATGAATTGGTGGCGCTTGATTAATCTCTCAATTGTCTAGAACGGTTCACTGCTCGAACTGTAATATTTGTGACGTTCTTCTTTTTATTATTTTGCATTTCAAGCTTATTGCTTTTACAATTTGCTTTTTGCTTGCTCTCAACTTAGTTTTCCAAATGCACTTCCACAGTTATTAATTGAGAGCCTTCGATGCCAGGGACCATTTTTCCCCATCATACCCTATGCCCAGGGTGTCGAAAAAAATTCCTTCCTTTTTTTCCTTCGAAAAACTCCTAGACTAGACCGGGAATCGAACCCAGCCACCTCCAGCATTTGTTTGTAGCGTTTCTTTGTAGCTGCGCCTTTACCGACTAAGCTAAGGTAGGACCATAGTTTTGACGTTAGGCCGTATATTAACTATTGAATTTAAATGTTATTCAATTTAAAAAAAAATATTTCGATTTGGTTTTGATGAAATCTCGAGCTCTTCTTCGAAAACCAATCATCATATTTTGGACAGTCTGTTTGACAACCTGAGCGGGTATTTTGTTTAACCATCTCTTCATCTTTATCGCTTCCCGAGTCACCTTTCCACTATTCTTCAACTCCTGTGTAACAATTGCCCAACATTTCACAATTGAGTGGAATTAAGGACAGTTTGGTGGATTGGTGTCTTTTTCGTAGAAATCTACCCCGTTGTCTCGATACCACTTTAGCACTTTACAGTACTTTACAACACTTTACAGCTGCTTCCATTATAAGGTTTGGTCCATTTAGTATTGAAACAAACATGTTTGATTCTTACAGCGACCCTTGTGATCGGATTGGTAAACTATGACATCTTATGTGTTCCCTATAACAAAAACAACATCAGAAGTTTTTTTCGCGGTGCAGTTCGAACGTGTTTCAGAGAAATACAAAATGGAGAGAAGAAAAATAATTGTGCGCAATAATTTCAAAAACCCTTCGTGGTCTGGGCCAAAACTTGCTTAAGTGTTGGGTTTTCCCCCGAAATACCCCGAAATATGTTTTGAAAAAGTACAGAGACACTTTGTCGACGGATCGCAAGCCTCAAAGCAAGCGTCGGGCGGATACTGTCAACCGTCAACTGCGGAACAAAGTCATCAAAAGTTTCACGCCGCACGCAGTACCGTGCAACGGATTCGTCTTCGGGAAAGCTTCAAGCCATACCGTGCCTGTAGACAACCAAATAGGGATCAGATGCAGAACAATGAGGCCAGAATCAGTGCCAGAAAACAGTATGATCAGGTGTTGACAAAATTCATTGACTGTCTCCTCATGGATGATGAAACCTAGGTAAAGGCCGACAGCTACCGGCAAAAAAACTTTACTTGGCTACGACTCGGGGAGATGTTCCTGCCAAATTCAAGTTTGTGTTTAGAGATAAATTTGCATGTAAACATATTTTACCAGCAAATATATTTGCCAAGGCATCTGTAACTGCGGTAGGAAGACCATGGTTTTCATCACTGATAAGACATTTATTTCAGAGCTGTACAGAACGGAATGTCTCCAAAAGCGAATATTGCCATTCATCAGATCCCACAATGAACCTGTCATGCTTAGGCCACATCTTGCCAGCTGTCATTACAGTAAAACAGTGCTAAAGTGGTATAAAACCAACGGGCTTCAGTTTAAACCGAACGAACTCAACCCACCAAACTGTCCCCAGCTGAGACCGATAGAGAGATTTTGGGCTATTATGAAGAGGAAGCTGAAGATGACTGGCAGTGTCGTCAAAAGCTTCAATGAATTGATAACCAAGTGGAACAAGATTGCCAAAACGATGGATGAGAATAATGTGCGCCGGTTGATGAAACCTATTCCGGGAAAAGTCCGCCAGTTTCTTCAAAATCGAGATGATTAATTTTTTTTTGTATTTTCCCTCTAAAGTTCACATCAGTCGAGCATGCGTAATAGTCTATGTAATCTATGTAAGTCTATGTCTATGTAATTCTAACTGGGCCATACTTTAAGCTAAGCAAAAATACGCTTGCGAATTTATTGAATTCCTAGGCGATATCATATTTCGACAGCCCGAGGGGGAAGGTAGCTCATCAAATCTTCCGGTCCGCCTATAAGCATCTACAAGCTATGAGGTACCAGGTAATGCGGTAAAAGCTCATCTTGAAGCTCCTGTATCTGCTATGCCATGTCTACTATCTGCAGACAGATCTTCAGTGTCTTGTACTAATAGTTGAGTGGCATAAATCACTAAAAAGCTCACACTCACCAGGATTCATAAAGGAAGAGTATCTATCCGCTTTGTCGCGAGTGAATTGATGATTATTATTGCCATTCTACACGGAAAAAATCCGTGCCCAGATCCGTTAACTGCAGTCATGAATTCGAGAACAAGTAAAAATACACCGTGAACTGAATCACATAATCATAAACTTAAAAACGTTTAAAGGGGAAATCCTGAAAAGGTGAACTAGTTCACGGTCCGTTTTCATTTTCGGGAGCGCTTTTTTTCTGTGTACATAAAAAATACCGTTTAGAAGTTCGGTAGTTCCCCCCATAACGGGGAAATTTAATTTTTGGTACTGTGTGCTTGGACATAATTTCAGGATCACACACACCCCATGGATAGCGATTAAGCAATGTTAATGATTTTGTCGCGAGTGCATGAAATTAATCAGGAATCAGATTTTTTTTATGATTACCACAGAACAAGCTTGTGTAATATTGGAGAAGAGCTTTGGTGAGATCTATCTGATAATTAATATATTACAAAAGCCTATGTTCAAATAATACTAAATACCTGGTTTGGAAATTACAAATATCCAAATCTGGCAGTAATATTATCAATAATGTTAACATGCGGAGCTTATTTCAATGCCGGTTAATGTTGCTTTGAATTATCACTTCAAGGATAATTGCAAACAGATTTCTTCCCTAATACCATGCCGGCCACTAGATGATAGGTTTAATACACATACTCACATCGTATATATTTCCAAACAATCCATGAATCGAATTAATACGCAGCTTAGATCTGAACTGCCGAGGCGGTACTAATGCAACGCACTTTTCGTCGTTGAAATTGATGAACTGGTGCTAACATATGGCAACGTTGCACATGAGCCGCACAATTTCGTCACAATCTTCCTGTGTCTATTTTTCATTACTTTGACGAGCAAAATTTATCATTCAATCAAACAAAACAGTCAGTTTTGTAATCCACGAGACGCCACTGATTGAATTTTAAAGTTTAAATTCTCATTACGCTGTTAATGAAAAGAAAATATTTGAACTTTCCTGACATACTAAATTGGGTTAATCAAATAAAAAACTACTAGGTACAGATTCACTCGGTTTTTTTAAATGATGACGTAAGTCTGCGCAACTTTTTAAGACTACGCTTCTTTTTAAGACAAGATTTAACATTTAGCTTATCATGTTTTTTTTGTTGTTGCATGAAGCACGTAATCAATTATAATGTTTGAGGGTTGCATGATGATAATCAGGATATTTCCAATTTTCAAAAAAATCGCATTGCCACCGCATTGCCAGTGGTCAGGTTTTCAGGCGTTAATATCTCAGTCATTTCTTAAAAGATTTTCAAAATGTTTGCACCAATCTGTCGGATATATTTCTACGCATCTACTTCAATAGAGAACAAAGTTGATTTCGGGCCACATGCTATTGAAAAATTTATAAATTTTAAGCCTTGTCTGAAACAGTATTTTCACTCCTTCAGGCCTAAGAGACCCCAAAAGGAAAATGGCTGTATAACATCAAAGACTGAATAAAAGTGTGCAGTGTCTTGACACATTTGTTCTACAGAACTTTAGATCTACAGTTGTAACAGTAGCTTTAAGGGATATAAAATTAATATAGGTTTTCAAACATATTAAATGAACCTTCTGGAAGGACAACAGTCATTATTTGATAATTTTGTGGTCACCAGGTCAGAACCCTTGAGTCTACAGGTCTACTGTAGTTGTCTTTTTGAGCTAGACAAAGTAACGCAACGTATTCAACCATATTCAGAGAAAATTTTAGAACGTAAACAAACATTACGAGATCAACTGGGATGATCGAGGTCATCCAAACTGTCCCTAAGTTCAAAACATAAGATCTACAGTTGTAAGAGTAGCTTTTTGGGCTATATAAGTAAACTATATGTATGCAAACATATTCAATAAATCTTTTTCTACGTCAACGATCCTCTAGGTCATCCAAACAGTCCTGGCGTTAAGAACTTACGATTTACAGTTCTTACAGCACTTTTTAGGCAATACAAAGAAAAAAAATGTTTAAACAAATTCAATAAATATTCTCAAAGGTCAACAAACATTATAAAGCAATATGACATGTCACCCAATCTCTTCTCGAGATCAGAACATAGGACCTACAGTTGCAACAAAAGCTTTTTGGACTCTGTGTATTGAAACATATTCATTAAATATCTTGGAAGACAAACATACATTAGGAGGTAATCTTCAAGTTTATCCAAACTATCTTGGAATTCAAAACTGAAAATCTACAGCTGTGACTGTAGCTTTATAGACCAAACAAAATAACAATATGTATTTGACCAATTTATGTGAGTCTTCGGGATGGTAAACAGATACAATGAGATATCTCTTGAATTCAGAAGTTAGGATCTACAGTCGTAACATTATTTGTATAACATATGAAAGGTGACGATATGCACTTTGAAAGTTTTCTGTGCAACTGACACACTTTCAGTGAATCTTCTATAACGTTACCAGTTATTATCAGAGTTCATAAAAACTGACTTGAGTTCAGAACTTAAGATATACAGTAGTAACCCTAGCCTCTTGGGCTACACATAAAACTACGATAACTATTCAAACATATTCAATGAATTCTCTGACACGTCCACAGAAATCTTAGAATAATCTTGTTAGTTTTAGGTCCAAGGTCTCCAATTGTAACAATAGCTTTATGGACTATACAAAATTAAGTTGTTGTTTGGTATGAATATCCCAATATTATCTTATAACGTCTTTTTGTCTTCCAGGGCATTCATTGAATATGTTTGAATATATATCGTACCATTGTAAAGCGGATAAAGCAAAAGCTACAGTTACAACTGAAAATCCTTTGTTCTGAACTCCAGGACAGTTTGGGCGACCTAATACATCTCAAAAAAATATTTCATACTTGTTGCAATCATTTCTACGTTATTGAGTACAAATTTAATCAAAACACGTCAAATTGCTTGCATAATAACGCTTGGAAAATTTTAGGCCTGAAAGGGTTCATACACAGAATATTGCATTGTACAATCTGAATGGCTTATATTTAGTTGCGTAGTCCTACGTCATCATTCCGAACAACCCAATGGGGCTGTACTTTGTATTTTTTTTTTTTAATTTTACCCCAATACAGAAAAAAAAGACGTAGTCCTACGTCAAAATAATAGATGAAACAACTTTAAAAAAACGCAAACTAAGGCGCAAAACTTAAGCTTGTTTCACACTATTAAGTTTTGTACAATGGCTAGATAAAGGTTGTTCATGTTAAAATTGCAACACACGCAAATAGCTATAGCTTCTTTGTCTTTATGGTAAAGTGTTTAAAACTTTGGGTAATTTTAGTTCTGTATGTATTGTTTCATTGAAAAGTGTGGAATTTTTTTTGAAATGGAGTTCGTAAAGCAAAGTTTTCCCGAGAGAATTTTGCAAGCACATTTCGAAAATCCAAATTTTTCGCATCCTGCCATAGCAAAAAAGTTGGAAATCATGAACTCTACCCTCTACCGTGCCATCAAACGTAACAAAGAACGACTGACCAACGAGCGAAAAAAGAAAAGGGACAAAAAACAACAGGAGGGTAGTTGAAGCTTATAGTCGCAAATCCTGTCCAGGAAATTGCAAAAGAACTAACTTCGACCACCAGTTTTGTGCAAAAGTTAGAAAACCTGGCTTGACTACGACATTCAATGCAGGCGCCAAATCGTAACGCTCAGCAGAATTTGGCAGTAAAATCACGGTCATTCAGGCTTTATACCCTAACACGGATAAAAAAAAACCCTTTTACGTAATGGATGATGAGTTCTACACTACAAGAGACAAGTTCGATGTCCCAGAGAATCAACGGAAGCCACAAATTTCGAAACTTGCCATTTCTCAAAACAAGTGCTGGCATGTTGTAAGGAAAACAAGGTCACCTTCGTGCCCAAGGACCTTAATCTTCCAAACCCCCTATATTTGAGACCAATCGATAAATATTGGGATATTAAATATAAAGCAGGAATTACGCAAACATCCAGGCAAAACAGATCAAGAATTGAAGAAAGCATGGGTCAATGGACAAAAACTTGTCGGTTTCAATGTTGTACAAAATCTCATGGAGAGTCTTGACAGAAAAGTAAGGACATTTGGATTTGGAGCGCAAGATAATGTGATCATGGCAAAACGTAGCCAAAATGTTTTATTTGATAATCCGAAAATTTCAAGACGAATTTTTGGCAAACCGGTGCGTGTGTTGCAATTTTACGTTGTCCCTTTATTTGTCATAGGCAGATGGACAGTCCGATATAAATATCCGATATCTATCTGCCAATTACAAACACTTGGTCATTGCACAAATATTGCACAAATCTCTCCCGCGCTCTGAAATTTGTCTCCACCATATAGCCGTTAACTAACCAAAGATATCACCTAAATCGATTATTTCTAATTTCTCCATCAACATCCACCCATCACGGACGTGACCTCCTCCCGACCCCTACGACGTTCCCTGCAAAAGTTTCGGTTCAATACCGTCACCTTCATTTCTCCTGCCATCCAACGACGAGACAATGAACTTCGTATAATCGAATTGAAACTACGCCGAACAAAAAGTAAGTAAACATCAATACCTAATAGACGAAAGTGACGAGGTAAAACAAACTCCACGAAAGCATAAAAACGACGACAGCAAATAGATTTATTTATTAACGAGTAAAAGAGAACTACTGGAGCAACGCCATTTGCGCTGACGTCTGTTTTTGCTGCGGGTGTTATCATGACTGTTCCAATCCAAGGGCACCTGTCGTCCAAACGAAGCGGAAAAAGCCGGATGCAAAGCAGATACAATAGGAAGTCTTGTAAAAAGGTGATGACGCGACGTCAAAACGCCATTGTTGGGAAAACTGTTTGCTTTGCATCTTGATCTGACTGGGAAGCCAAATCCGGTGAAAGCTAATAAATTTCCACTTCAAAATTCGGAATTTTCATAGTGACACCGTTCCCAACATTATTTAGTTATTGTCCACGCTTTTCGTGTTCGGCTGTCATGTCTCAATCTAGCATGTCAACTGTCAACAACGTACCGAGAAAACAACAACAGACAAGAACAGCAGAACGCAAATAAAGAACAAACAATTACATTATACTCAGACCGGGGAAAAATCGATATTATTGTACTCGAGACGGGTTTTCTTGACTCAGCAGGAATGGGACAAAATATGTCGTTTTCATATTCATTAGTGTCAGTCAGGATGGGCGATAAACCGACTCTCAACAAAAGTCTGCTAAGAGAGATCGAGAGAGGTTCCAACTGACAATCGAACTCACGGCCGACTTGACCTGCTAGACAAAGAAGCCCCGACTTCAAAATATGTGACTAAGCCAAACAAACGTAAACCGAAATGTGAGAACACTAATCTCTGGGTGCGACAGGCTGAAACTGAACAACGCTTCGGATTGTATTGCGTTTTTTTTTCGAGGTTCACGTTCATCGTCATCCAATGTTCGGATATTGACGGCAATTGATTCGGTTCATCCAATCGATCACTCCAACGACTCGCACTCGATGCAAATTTTTCTTTTTAACGTTGTTGTAGCTATTGTGGATGCTTTAATGAACGTCAATTAATGGCACTTGAGCGGTGCACGCTTTTCGTACGATAGTTCTTCCATTTTGCGAAGGCGAGTGTTCTAATTGAAATAACAGAAGCCAGTTCCAGCTGTTTTCTTCTTTTTATAACTGGAAATATTCTGATGGACGTGAGTGTGACCACCACACGATATTGAATACATTCGCATGCTCAACTGGGAGCTACAAGTGTCTGCGACGTGCGGTTTGCAGCAGTGGGCTCGGTTTCTGTTTTTTATCATCAGGTCAAATAAATATTGACAAAAAGAATAATTGCCAAAAATGATTATTATATTGGATAGTAATGGTCCATCCGCAGATAAGAAAAATCAAAGCAAGGCATATGCTGCGTGGAATGTGGGATGAGAGGAAGCCCTCTTTGAAACGAATTTGCCATTTTGTTTGCACGTAGAATTTCGGGCTGTTACAGAATAACAAAATGTGATCCGCGATATTCGCGATACTTCTGAACTAAAATCCACGACTGTACACCGTGTCCAATATATGCTCATACACTTTTTCTTTTCGATGTCGTGAGTTCGTGGTAGGCCACGCAGTACAGCTGACGTTATTTTTTTTTTTGAGGCGTGTTTTCGTTTGCTAATTTGCTAGAAATTTCCGTATACTTATTTAATAATGTGTTTTTTGTGGATAATAATGTGCTCACCATGTGGATAATAATATCACCATATGGATTTTTGAAGAAGAGAACTGCTTCTACGACAAATTCGTGACTTCAAAGAGGGAATCATTGACAGTGTCACCGTTGCTCAGTTTCAAGTCTTGGGTCTTGTGGTAAGATTATCATTAATTTGGTACGTCAATTCTACATAAAATGTCTCAATAATTTATAATATACGCGTCGATCAAGTATGGCACCTTTGCTTGATGGAAAGTTCTAATTCATTTTGAAAACTTATTGTACACAAAAATAGCTTCAGAATGTTTGCGTTCTTCAGGGGCATCTTCAGCTGCGGTCTATTTTTACATCAACTTTATACCTGATTTGCATCAGCGAAACTTGACTAGAACTAGCTAGAATAGACCAACTTTGCGTTTCCCGCTTACCTTACCTTACCAATCAGATTAAGGCCGGCGTGGCCTCTGCAGTACACAGAAGTTGTCTCCATTCTATTCGGTCCACGGCTGTTACTCGCCAGCCTCGCTGTCTGCGGAGGGTCCGCAGGTTGCCTTCTACTTGATGGATCCATCTTGTTCGTTGCGCGCCTCTTCTTCTTGTACCTTTCGGTTCATTTTCGAGAATCATTTTCACAGGGCTGCCGTTCGACATTCTTACGACATGCCCAGCCCATCGGAGTCGACCGATTTTTGCGATGTACGATGGGAGGTTCTCCCAGCAACTGGTGCAATTCGTGGTTCATTCGCCTCCTCCACGTTCCGTCTTCCATCTGCACTCCACCGTAGATGGTACGCAGCACCTTCCGTTCAAAGATTCCAAAGGCACGTGGGTTCTCCACTAGCAATGTCCAAGTTTCGTGGCCGTAGAGAACATCCGGTCTAATTAATGTCTTGTAGATGTTCAACTTTGTGATTCGGCGCACTTTGTTCGATCTTCGTGTCCTTCGGAGTCCAAAGAAGGCGCGATTGCCAGCCATAATGCGCCTTTGTATTACTCTGCTGGTGTCGTTATCGGCGGTCACAAATGAGCCCAGATACACGAATTCGTCTACTACCACGATTTCATCACCGTCGATCTGAACTCGTTCTGTCCTTGTCGTCGAACAGCTTTTTCAACGCTTCCTTCTTCTGCTTCGTTATTATCTTCGCCAGACGGCTACTACCGGATGCCAGGATCCGGTAAACTGTACTCACAAGCACGTTTTCGTCTCGAAAGTGGTCTACCGTAAACTTTTTTCTACGATGACCATACGTTTCGTGAAACCGTACAACACGCTCGCGGAGTGCTTGCAGTTTCGACGCCATCTCCGATTGAAAAAACAGCACCAAGCTAAAAGAAACATGCCACTCATTTCTAGGGAGTCCTTTGTATTACTCTGCTGGTGTCGTTATCGGCGGTCACAAATGAGCCCAGATACACGAATTCGTCTACTACCTCGATTTCATCACCGTCGATCTGAACTCGTGCTAGGAGGCTAACATTGTCTTCTCGTGAGCCTCTTCCCTTCATGTATTTTGTTTTCAGCGCATTAATCACAAGCCCAATCCTACAGCTTCAGCCTTAAGTCTGATGTACGTTTCCGCCATCGTCTCAAAGTTACGTGCTACAATATCAACGTCGTCGGCGAAGCCAAATAGTTAGACAGACTTCCTGAAGATCGTGCCACTCGTGTCTATCCCAGCTTTTCGAATCACACCCTCCAGTGCAATGTTTTCCGCACCGGTGTTGTATTTCTTGTTGTTAAACCCGCCAACACCTGTCATCCTTTCGATCATACACACGGGAAATAATCCACACGTATTTATTGGCAAAAATCCAAACGCAAACCTACAACAAGAAGCATTTTCTGCGTTTCCGCATGCTAAGGGAGGTGTTCCTGGAAATTATGCGACAATTAGAGTCAACTAGAGCCTTCTCCAAAATTTATCTGTATGAGCTATTTGCAAGTGCTTATCATGACCAATCTAGCAATAAACAGATTGTTTATTTTGAACACTTCATTACTTTTTATTTCCAAGCAATCGAAATACTATTCGGAATCTCGGAACATCCGCAAGTTTTATGCAGTCACAATGGTTGCAGGAACATTTTGGCCATAGCTGACAGATGGTGAGAGCTAGATTTCTATTCCTAACCTCACCACATTAAGTTCAATTGTGGCCGTGATAGGCTGGTTCAGTGAGAGCTTGAGATCGATCGTAACCTTTTTTGACTCTTTTAGGCATTAATTTAGGCATAGGTCTCAAAGAGATGGCCATGATTTTGACCTCTCATTAAACAGGCCTACTCGAAACCTCTTATTCACTCAATACAGTCGATTTTTTCATACCAGTGCTCTGCAGTCGTCCCGGACCTTTGTTCGCGTTTGTAGACTTAACTTTTTCCGATAACCAGCTGTATACACTAGGTTACCTGAGAAGTCCCTTTAATATCAAACACGAAAAAATTGCTTTTGCCAAGTTCGGTTTATTTCTCAACATTCTCTCCTTTTAGGTCGATACAGCGAGTCCAGCGATTTTCTATTTTTTTTATCCCATCCGAATAGTACTCCTTCGGAAGTCCTTCAAAATAGCCATCGGTTTCAGCTATGAGCTCATCATTTGAGTAAAATCGCTTACCGGTGAGCCATCTCTTCAGGTTTGGGAACAAATAGGAGTCACTGGGGGGCAAGTCTGGCGAATACGGTGGATGGGGAACTAATTGATTCCGAATTTTATTCCATTTTGCGTGAGCAATTGAGGTTGAATGAGCTGGTGCACTGTCGTGGTGATAGAGCACACTTTTTCTCTGCAAATTGCGGCCGTTTTTTCTGCATAGTATATGCCCGTTATTGTTTTACCTTTTTCAAGAAAGTCGATGAGTATTACACCTTGCGCATCCCAAAACACGGAGGCCATAACCTTTCCCGCCGATTATTGCGTTTTCGGGCGCTTGGGAGCACATTCGCCCGGTGAAACCCACTGTTTTGACTGCTGCGATGGCTCCGGTGTGTAGTAATTGATCCAAGTTTCATATATGGTTCGGCGCACAAACTCCTTCGGATTGCGTGTAAACTTGCTGAAATTCTCCTGAGAGGTTGAAACACGAATGCGTTTTTGGTCCATTGTAAGCAAACGCGGTACCTATCGCGCGCAGACCTTCTTCATACCCAAAACGGAATGCATGATGTTGCCAACTTGTTCCATTGAAATGCGTTAAGCCTTAGCTAGATCTCTCAATTTCACTTTTGGATCCCCCAATACTATATCATGGATTTTATCGACGTTCTCTGTTGTAGTGACATCATTTAGGCGTCCAGGACGCGGTGCATCAACGGTGCTCGTACGGTAATCAGTAACTACTTTTGTGTCGTTTGAATCGACGGAGCAGAATCTGGAAAATACTTATCCAGCTTGGCTTTGGTTTCGGCAGCTGTTTTCTTGCGTAATCAAAACTCTAAAGTCGGATTTTCCATTTTTTTTTAAACTTGCTGATCGGTCTCTTCTCACTGTTGCAGAGCTGGTAGCGACCAACGATGTTAAAAATAGTTATTTTAGTGACTACGTTGATGAAAAAAGTGACTAAATAGTGACTTCAATTTGTAAAAAAAAGGACCAAAAAGTGACCAAATTTTTCAAAAGGTTACTAAAAGTAACTATGAAAAATGGAGTTGAAAGAAATAATTAATTTGTGTTTGGTGGTTCATCAGCATCCTTGATCCGTTGAGCAACCACACTCATGCTGAGTACGAATAGCGAGCTCGTTCTACCTGATTTGTGCAAAATACAACGCGTGTCGAAGAATTTGACACAAGATTGACATGAGTGGTTTTTATTATAGTCACTCAATAGTCTCATAGAACTACCAACAAATTTACCCAATGGCTCAGTCAGATCTTTTCGGTGTGATAAAATGATTATATTCAAATCAAATCGTTTGATTGAGGAGAAGGATCTCATAAATACTCAATAATCTTAATAATATCCCAAATTGTATCTTCCTCAAAATGGCATGATCGTTTGGCTTCGATAGTTGAATGCACCAGACCATTTGTTTTAAACATGAACGGAAGATGTACGGAGGTGGGTCCAATTTCCCGCACTTTTGAATTACTTCTTTCGGAGGGTTTCGTAAAACCTACAAAACTCAAAAACGGTAACAACATTCTTCGTATAAAAATGCATCTGCTTGCCAATTTTTAGACAATATGACCGCTTAAAACTTCCCATGACGAAGTGATGCTTGGGGGTGCCGAAGTAGCGATGAACCCTACTTTTATCTTGTATTTAACTAATCTTGTTGTAATTGTTGAGCTCACTTGATTTTAGGATACCTCAGTGTCGAAGTGAATAAAAATGTATCCAAATAAAAATCAATTTGTACTAAAAAATTTGAAGCCAGAATCATTTACGTAAAAAAGGGATGCACAAATGCATTGCTAATGGTAGCCAAATCAGCTCAGCTCTAGTAGCTGCATCGCGTGGACTAAACAGTTGAATTTTTCCGGAACCAGACGACTTTGAGCTGGTGGCTTTGGTGTCTGCCTCGGTACATAACCGTAGTTGCGATGAACCTAGCCGTGCCGCCCAATTATCCTTGTGCTTTGCACTACCGGCGTGTTGATCGAGGGATTGGAAATCCTTAGCAACAGAGAAGGACTTTAAACAAATCTTGCAGAAAGCTTCGGTGTCGCCATGATTTCGTGCCCAATCTTAAAGTGTCCTGCCAGTCGTTGCCATCCAGGGTGAGATGGGTCTCATCGTCCATCACCACCGCCAAGTCGTGATTCACCGGGAAAATCGAGTTGACCGTCTTATTCAGCCGCTGCCGCTGCGTCATTGCCTACACCTCCGAAACCAGTGGACGCAACTTCCGCTTCCTGACATGTATGTTCATGTTCGCCAGGTACTCTAGCACTGTTTGGCCGGTTGAACCGGCCAAGCGCAAGCAGCGGTGTAGCTATTTTTCCCTTGGTTTTCCTCGTCAGCATCCTTTGGAGCTTCTTGTCGCTCAGGGTCGTCGGCCGTCCGGAACCGGACTTACTTTCGATGGTCTCATTGTTGTCTAATAGTGCCAAGATGTTGTAGATGCCGGAACGGGCGTATCTGGCGTCATCAGTAAGATTTGCAAAAGTTCTTAGGTATTAGTCAACTAGAGTCACGAACAGGATTTGCTCAAAATCCTCAGAAAATTGAGTGAATTCATTCTGCTATATATTCCAGTCAGAGACGAAAAATCTCTGATCACGTCTTTCTGTGGAGAGAAATCAAAGCCGTTGGTTCAAGCAAATGAATTGATAGTGTGATATGTATGGCCAGGTCGTCTCTCTACCGTGACGAACCAGCCTTAGGGACAAATTAACGTAAACAAAAAAGAGGTTCAAAGAAAAATCCAAAGAAATCTTCAAGTATAAACTGGTGAAAAATTACAGGCAAATCTCAAATAAGTCTCTAAGATGTTAAAAATCTGCCAGTTTTCTGTATTCAAATAGAAATTGCTGCACTAGACTTGTTGAACTCAACATTATCCACTTGGCAGTGTATTGCTTAATTCCCAAGTTTTACCTCTACAGCGAGCCTTCCATCATTCGTCCAAACATCAATTAAAAATTAACATGCAACTGTTCCCCATTAACGACCGCACTCTCCGGCCCACTGTACTCGATTATATCGACAGAAGGTACCGCGTTCGTCACAATCAGCACAGGCCCCGGAGCTTCGCGCGATGACGCATTTCATTCTGTGCATACATACCTACCTAGAGAACGTAAAAACCTGACGGAAACTGGACTGCAATTCGCTCGCTTTACGTCGAAGCGAACAACAATGAGAAACATGAAAAACACACCTGCTGACGATGCTCACTTCCAGTTTCATGAACGCGTAGGTGCCTCCAAGAGGAACACACCGAAGACCATCTTTGCCACTTACCGTAATTACGCCATCCTTGATGATTGCGGGCTTCTTACTCCTCAGAACCATCATCGGCTTCTTTAGGGATCGTTTGGTCATTCCTGCCGAGGTTCCAAAGTGGATGTAGTCTTTCGCCTTTCGCAGCGAGAGAGACTCTATTCAGACCAAAATCTAGTGACACAATGCAGCGGCTAGCGAAACACAAAAGGCCAAAGCAAAACCAAACAAAACTTGGGTTCTTCCAGCACTTTATACTTGGTGAGATGCTTCTCGCGTTAACTTTTTTTTTTAAACTGGTTTCTTCACATGTGAATCCTAATTTGTTTGATTTTTCGACCCTCCACGAGCCAAATAATAATCGATCGCACTTGCAAATTCACTTTCATTTCACTAAAAGCTTCCACCCTGCTGACGGTGCTACCGCTGGAGGCCACTTCCTATTATTAACATTACTGTTACGTATCATTTTGAGCTGCTTCGGAAAATTCACCAATCAACTCTAATCCGTCGGTATAGGTTCCACACGGCTTTGACTTCTCATAAAATTTCACATCGAAAATTTCATCACATTTTTTTCCCACGATCACTTCCTTCACGAAGACGACAGCAACATCGACCCTGGACCGAATCAACGAAAATCGCACCGAATTTCCGCAGGAATGCGAAACGCACAGCGGATCAACACTCAACCTGGAACTGTTCCGTGCACTTTAGAACCGCCAGGCAATCTTTGCAAGATTCACAAACTACAGAAACACAGCATAAAATACCGAAAAACTTTCCTACCAACATGAATGGAAACTTCTTTATTTTATGAAACACGACGAGTAGAAAAATGCTTCCTCACCTCGCTCGCACTCTTCTACTGCTGCTGCTGTGTATGCTATTGAAGAAGAGATCCGCGAGAAACAGGAATCTCGCTGCACCCACACAAACTTTGCAGGAAAGCGCGAGTTTGACAGTTTGCGCAAGGTAGTAGTTGTGCAAACGGGGCCTAGATGTATTCAGATTTCCAAGGTGCTCCGAAATCTACAGGCTGTTTGTGCACAGTACTGATGAAGTCAGAGCGCCTTACGGAAAGTATCTTGAACAATGCACGGATTTCCGACGAGATGCGACAGCAGCTGTCAAAACCAAACTCAGCGGTTTTGTTTAAGCGGCACGCTACGGTATAAGCGGCACGATGTTTTTTTTGCGCAAGCACATGGTTGAGCTCTAGCATACCATTTGAAATGACCGTTGAGCTCAAGCATCAAAAATTCCTTTGGGTTGTGCTGGATGAAATCATTCAAACAAGAGGAGCAAGAGTAGCGCCAACTCAAAGGAATATATAGGAAAAATGTGAACGTAAACCATTTTTTGGACCCGTTTTTGGACCCGACATTGCGCGCGCTTGTATGAGTGCGGGGGATGAGAGATTACATGGTTCGTCGATCGAAAAAGGGATTACGGTGAAAGGCACTTGGAAAAGTACAGTACAATTCCCTGATTATGATTATGATTACGAATATGGTTTCAACGATATTCGAACCTTTGTTATTATGATAACTACACTCAGCAAAATAAACTTTCGATATTCATAAGATTGCATTATGATTATTTGCTATAAGAAATCAGTATGAGTTTCATAACTTTACCTTATGAAACATAATGATGATGTAAAAATAAAAATATTCAGCAACCGGGATTCGAACCTTGAACGTGGGGGATATGGGTCCAGTTACTTGCCCACTAGAATATATCTACACTTGTAGATAGGAATGCTTAAAGGCGTAGAACAACAACGTCGTGTGAAACAAAATCCGTTCATAAGTCTACCTTATGAAATTCAAAAACATCGTTCATAAGTTGAACCTTATGAAATTCTTAAGATTATTTGGCTGAGTGTACATCATTTTTGTTGAATAGGAGAAATATAATTGAACCCCTGCCCTTCGGTTCAGAAAGGGGTATGGGCGCGTTCTGTAGAGTTGGTCGCAGCTGATTTCATGTTTGAATAGGATGCCACATAAACATTCAAAAATGCCAGAACCAAATGGACAGCTTGTAATGTCCACTTGAAGATGCGATGGAGGAACATTGTCCTGATGTTCCCAAATGTAGGACGTAGTAAAGTGGTTCTCGTCTTCCGAGTAAACGAGTGTAAACTCATGTAAACACATCACTCATTCCAAAACAACCGACTTGAAGATTTATGGTATGGTCCGCTTGAAGAACTCCCGCTATTCAATTTCTGGAAACTCACTAAAGATAAAGTTGATGGAATTAAGTTTAATGAACCCCTGAATATAATGCTCGATCAGGAAGACGACTACTTAGCTCAAGCGGAAAGTGGTGCCAACAATGGCATGTTATTATTATATTGCGCATTTATATAATATTATGCATTTAACCTCTCTTAACTCCGCAGTTTTCATTTGGGGATTTCAAATAAAAGTGTGGACTTCTATCAAATCAGGTTGGTATCATCTTCCAACATTTTCTGTGAATTACGATAAATGAGAAGTTACCAACAAAGTACCCTGTCAGTTTGAACGTAATTTTCTCTTGCATAATATTGAATAAACTTCTTATGCATAATAGAATAAGATTAGCTCCATCATCCCCCTTTCTGGAATAAGAAGGGGTCCAAACTTCTATCAGACCATACTTCTAACCCGGGAAATACACATTTTGTATTTTAAATGCCAGGATAATTCTCATGTTTAGTTGAAATTTGTGTTTCATTTGTATCAGAGGGGTCTCGAACCACCATAGAAAAAATCCTGCCTAAAAAATCTCCACATGTCAAATTTGGTTCCATTTACTTGATTAGTTCTCGAGTTATGAGGAAATTTGTGTTTTAATTGTACGTAAACCAATTTAATTGTACGTAAGACAATTGTGGATTGTCACGTTTTACCAAACCCCTCCCCCCCACCTCCCCCCTTACTGCATCATATAATTGATGGACCTTCCCTTATCATATGACATTTCTGTACCGTTTTCTCCAGGCGACGAAACATTTTTGCTGCCTCCAGCCGATGTTTTAAAAAAATTCGCGATATTAATTTATGTCACTCAGAATTTCGTTGATTGTAGGCTTATTACTGCATACATATGATGTTTATTATATGGAATGTTTTCTATCCCCGCGTTCGCTCGAACTGTACACACAAACTGTTGGTGGTATGGGGCCTCAAATTTTGCAGCGGGTGAATGGTTTGCCATTTACCACCTCTGACTCCAATGTTCCTTATCTGTGGAGGCGCTGAAGTGCTTATCACAATTTTCTCTGTGCATTTAGAAAAAAATTGAAGCATTCATAATTCTTACTATATTTGCTGAGCTGGATGCAAACTATAATGATCATTTATTGGGTTACATTGTTAAATCTTCTGTCAGCTTAATTCAAATCGCATCAGAAAACTAGAAAATAAAATTAATCACTATAACTCAGCCATACGATACTCAATGGGAGTCTTATTTTCTTGAGAAAAAAAAACAATATATATATAAATCTAGTGTACCGAATCATTAGGGCCTATCTGCAATGATAGACTAGAGTCATCTCGAGTCTATAGCGCAGATTCGATAATATCAAATTCTCATAGTGCATTGGCTGACCACTGAAATTTTAAACACAATAATAAATGGCATAGCGTGAGACGGTCTCACAACGGTTGGGAGCCCCTGTTATGGTAAACCATAGGAATAGGGATTCACAAGCTTTTCTTTCCAAGGTCTTTCATTTGCTACTTAGAATCTCCCGGATAATCTTACCTTTTTTCATATTTGGTGGCAAGGCGAGCAATACAATAATAAAACGGCGGAACACGAGGATTTTCTTAACACCATAAGTCTAAGCACAATAGTTAGGGTTTAGAGGCCATACAAAGATTTTTATTTAAGACGCGTCATTTAAAAGGACTTGATTTTCTGGGCTGAGCTCACCGTTGCGGCCGTTGCAGGAACCGTTGGCATGCTTTTGATCTCGTTCGCAGTCTCGTCAATCCTCTACTTCCGGCTTTGATGATTCCAACAGGGAAGCTCGGTTTCACAGTGCACATAGTTAACCGTCGAGTAATACAAAGGCTTCCATTGTAATGGCCGTGGTTACGATTGTCCGTGGAAGAGAATAGTTGGACTATCTGAATGTATTTATAGGATCCACCATGTTGTAGCATAATCGGGATACCTCCTCCACCCCCTCGACGATAAACTAACGAAGTTGACGAGGTCGACGATCAATGAGGTGTATATAGACCTATATATATATAGGTATATATAGACCTCATT